>CM024764.1:4628815-4697985 GCA_014218235.1 Colocasia esculenta | reverse complement strand
AAGAAGTTTCTTCTTGAATTAAACAACTGAAGTAGATTTTCAAATCAAATCAAACCAATTACTTTTCAAATAAAAATCAAGTTCAACCAAACTAATTTGATTCAATTTGGTTCATTTTAAATTGAATCTATAACTATATATTAGAAGTGACACTTTGAGTTTTTGTCTGATTCATTCTTTGTTTAGCCTGGTTCATTATTTGTTTTAACTCGGTTCACTCTTTATTTCTTCTAGAAACGAAACGCCTAAATTAAAACACAGTATAAATTTTGTCGCTCTTTATTTCTCCTTGAAACAAACTCGTCCAAATTAAAAAGCAGTACATATTGTCGGTCAATAAATAAAATTATCTAATTTAAAAGTAGTACAAATTCCTGTGAGGCGGTGACAAAAGGTCCTCCTTTATTGTTCCCTAAAATGATCTGAATTTAACCGGAGGAAACGAAGGAAACGTAAATTAAAACACAACGTTAACAACATAAATTAAAATGTACCATTCTGCCTCTCCACCTTTTTCCTTCACTGCTATCAGAGCTAGGAGATCTCTACTGTAACGTCGCACATTTTTCAGATGTTCATGGATCCTCTGTTTAGCGTATGTGGTGGTCACATTTTGACCATGCGACTCATGTTGTGTGTTTCTTACCAGGTTCTTATCGGGATTGGTTATGGATCTGTGCCTGATGGCGCCCAGTGTGAGTTGGACATCAACTGTGTGTTGGCGTCCAGGTGTGTGACGTCGACTGTGTGTTGGAGGCAAGAAAGGTGGACGTTTAGTTCTGGCGGTTCGGTTAACGGTGGGAGAGGTTGACGTTAGCCTGAGGCGCCTGTGTTTTTAGGGGCAACCCGAGCCTTCTTCCTTCCCCACTTTCTCCCCTCCTCTTCCCCCACCTTCACCTTGTGCCTCTTCACTACTTCTAGTGGCCAACGGGAGCACGTGGGAAGGCCGTGGTGCACGTGGCAACGGCAGATCAGGCGGGGAATGACGGATTGGGGGGGCGGTGTTCGCGGGAAGCTCCTGGGGTTCCGGTGCGATTTGAGGTTCTTTAGGCGTTTATTTGCGTTTCAGAGGTAGGGACTAGACCCCCTTGATTTCTCCTGTTTGACTTGTCATGCTTTGTTTGCATAGATTGCTTGTTAATCGAGTTTCTGGGAAAAAAGGTTTACCATGCTGGGAGATTGGATGGTTTGATCGATCCAAGTGTTGGAACTTGCTTTTCCGGTTTGATTATATTGTACAGATGTAAGGGAAGTGTTTTCCCTTCGTTTTTCTGTTACTTATAGGGCCAGTTTGCCCATGTGATCGGCATGGAGCCGTTCTGGGGGGGGGGGGGGGGGGCAGAGTACTGAAGATGTTTCTAGCCGTTGATCTTGAGTAAACGGCCAGGATGTGGTCGCTTACTTACTATTAACGGCATGAAACACCGCCGTTTATATACTGTTGACAACAATCGATGTTGCCGCCAACATGTTCTTGTTCTAATACCGTCATGTAATGTATTAGTATTTGTTGTGCATGGCAATGATAGATGGAGCCATTGCACTTGTCATGTTCATGAAACGTGTTGCTGACGAGGTGGGCTAGTTTTACGTGGCTAGAATATGTTATTTATAACATTAGTATGGTGTTTATGTGATGTCAGTATGTGCTTGACATATACTCTATTGTGGTTTATTGTATAAAGTTTATTGTGAAGTTTATGAGGTTACTGTGCTACACGGCTATTATGTGTTAAGTTGTTTGTGGCTTTGGAGGTCGTGGTACGACCAGTGACAGGTCTATTATTGTATAAATGTGATTTATCGTGAGTGTTGGTTTGGAAGTCAAAATGTGGCCAATGGTTGGCCATATTGTAATGTAAAACCCGTGCTTTGTAAGTGTAGGTTAGCTCCTAGGTCTCATGGTGACCGGGATCAAGCTATTCCTGATACTTGTTTTGTGGTTTGTAATAAAGGTTATATGTGTATGTTTCGTGATTTGAGCCTACCGAGTTTGGTGGTCAGGCACCTATTCCAGAATGCCTCTCTAGTTGGGTACCCCAGGTTCTTTGTGAGTCAGGCACGTGTGTTTGTTGTGCTCGGGGTTTGTCCCGGTACTTGTGCGGTACTGTCGAGGTCTGTGTCGTCTTCCTGGACACCCTCACTCTTGTGTTGAGTTGTACGTCCGGCTGAGGGAAAGACGACAATAGGACAGTGACTCTTCAGTTTGCTTTTAGTTACTTGTAGCGCGCTCGTAGTTGGGGGTACGGACACCAATAGTCGACACTGGTCCCCAGCTAGTCCTGTTTCCAGTGCCTCACTTTAGGGTGCTCCGACCAGAGACCCTAGAGGTGCCAGGCATGGGCCTGCAGCTGTGTGTCTGCGGGTGTGGTGTTGGTTAGTCTCCACAGTTGTTTGTGTTCTTTCTCGTGGAGCGACAGTTGGACCTTTCGTTCGTGACTGCGAGACTGAGAGGTAGTTCTTGTGCTGTGTTGTCCGGGTTAGATACTGGCCTGATCAGTCAGTAGTCTGTTCCCGTGTTGTGGCGTCGTTCCTTTCCGACTCGTGTTTTGCTGATGGCTGTGGCTTGTGAGTTTGTGATTCGTTAGTTAAGGTTTGACCTTTAAGGTGTGCCCAGGTGTTGGCACAGTGTGACTGTGGTTTTAGCCCGAGTGGTGGCACAGTTTCAATTGTGGCTGGTGAGTGTTGACTCACTCGATGTGGTTTGAGTCGCTTTGGTGTGCCATGTTGTGGCACTGGTTTACTTGTAGTTCCCGTGGTGGTACCTCGTGGTAGTAGGTACCTGTACCTTGTGCGGGTATTGGTTTATGGAGGTAATTTGTGTACCAGCATTTCCAGGTGTAGACCTAGAATTGTATTTCGTGGGAAGGTCATGTGGTAAGATCTTCCACTTGTTGTGTCTTACCCTTTCTTGGGTATGCTTTAGTTTATGGTTTTGGTGGGTGATGGATTGGTCGATGTAGTCAATCCTGCCACCTGGTGTGTGGTTTTCAACGTATTGTAGATTGGGGGTATAATGGACCAGCTCTCGGTTAGCAGTCCAGTTACCCACATGCTTAAGGTTTGCCTATGAAGCTTGTAGCCAAGGCAATGGTTTGCCTGTATGGCTTATAGCTTAGGCGATTAATTGTCAAAGTGGCTTGCCCGTGAGGCTCAAGGCCTAGGCGTTTCAATTGTTGAGAGGACTAGTGTTATGGTACTAGTCCTGTTGCTTCCTCTTTCTTTCCATGGTTGTGTTCAGTTAATGTGTTTACATCTAATTGCAGTTCATTTATGTATGATGTGAGCATGAAATGGTTTGGCTATTAGTGTTGCCAGTGAGACCCTCTGGAGTTGAGGTCTCTTTAGCTTCGGTGTTGTTTCTAGGTAGCCCCTACTGAGCCTGTGACTTGTTGAGGCTCACTTCTCTACAGTTCTTTTTAGGGCTTACAGTTTGTGCGGCTTGTGGAGGTGTTGTGGCAGACTTGTACCACCAGCAGTCGTGTTGTAGTAGTGTTTTGTGACCTTGTGCTCTCTCGGGATATGCCCCAGGTAGTTCTACTTTTATTTGGACATGTAATAATGTAATGAGACAGTTGTAAATTGTATATGCAAGTATGAGCACATGTACTTTCTTGTGTCTTATACTGTGAGTTTGTCTTTTATATTCTTACTGGACACGTGTGTGAGATATCCCTAGTGAGACTGCGGTCCGATCGCGGGAGGCGGATTCGGATATGGAGCCTTAACGGGTATAAATACCCTGGTCCGTCACATCTACCGTCGCCGCCGCCGTCGTTAAGTTGTCCTCGTTCTTCCTTGGCCGCGTCTCCCTCCGCTGCCGCACCCCTACTCGCCCCACGACTGTGTGGTGCTGCTGCTGCTACGTGCTGTCGTTCATGTGCTGCCGCCGCTTATGTGCTCCTGTTGCCATGAGGGCAGCCTGCACGTTGGCCCGTCGACCCCGACGCCATCCCACCAATGGGCATGGTGTGCTCTGCGCTACCCCTGCCCGCTCGCGTTTCGACACCCCTATTCGGTCGCTCCAGCGTCTGCCCACTGCTTCTGACACCGTTGCTACTCCGTCGTTCGCCCCACTGAGCCCTGCTGAGGGTCGCACCATCGTCGCCCCGTCGCTGCATCTGCACCACCCCGGCCCACAAGTTCATCGTCCCCATCGTTGCACACCACCCGTCGTCGCTCCCCGAGCACCAGCGCACCGTCGCCGTGCTGCTCACCTCCGTGCCATCGTCTCCCCGTCGTTGCATCTGCACTACTCTGGCCCACGAGCGCATCGTCCCAGTCGCCGCACACCACCTCCGTCGCTCCCTGAGCACCAGCGTGCTGTCGCCGTGCTACTCGCCTCCGTGCCGTCACTGCTCGCTTGCTCCCGACGCCGCCGCTGCCTCGCTGCTCCATCGTTCGCCCCATTGAGCCCTGCTGAGGGCCGCACTGTCGTCGCCTTGGCGCTGCATCTACACCGCCCCGACCCACGAGTGCATCGTCCCCGTCGCCACACACCACCAGCACGTCGTTGTCGTGCTGCTTGCGACCCCCTCACCCCGCGTTCTACATTTTCGTTCCCTTTCCTTCGAAAATGTGAGTTGCCATTTCGTCAAACCACCTTTACAACAAAAACAAAAACCAAAGGGGCAATTTTTAGATCATGCATATAACATTGCTACCTTATTTTTAAAAATTTTATTACCTTTATACCTTGTCTATTTGACTTGGACCATGTTTTAAAAGATAGAATTACACACACACATAGAAAGGGGCAAGTCCTGAATCTCCTGATGCAGAAAAGGAATCGACCATTCGACCATGCATATAACATTGTTACCTTGTTTTTGAAAATTGTATTGCCTTTATACCTTGCCTATTTGACTTGGACCATGTTCTAAAAGAACGTCGTATATTGACATGAAAATGTGTACGTATTCCTATTTCTTGTTGAAAACTAGAGATTGCATTAGTGTTAAATTTAATTGCATATATATATTTTCTGTCCATGATCCTTTGATCACTGCTGCATAGTCATAAGGTTTATTCAATATTGTCATATTTCAACATAATTAAAATTGTAGTTTACAATTGTTTTTACTACCTTTTGCATCTGAAAATAAATTTAAAAAGATAAAATAAAATGATGACCATTCACAAAAAGATGCTGACATTAATCAAGATGATCATGCAATTAACTTTGTCATTTTTAATCTCAATAGATTTAACTTTCTTAAACTAGCGTTAGAGAGGCAAATCTCAATAGATTTAATTTTGTCATTTTTAATCTACAATAGTATAACCAATGACTTAAAAAATTTAATCATTAATATGTAACTATTTATTTATTACTCAAAACCAATATACAATTTTTATTGAATCTTGTTACTATCTAGAATGTCAACTGCATGCGCTATCATGTTAGCATGTCTACATGAATACATTTAATATAGTATATATTTTGTCCAAAAAATATTATATATATATATTTGATTGTTATAAAGTATTGGAGTATTATGAAAATTATTGAAAACGATAAAATTCAAAAGTTTCTACCAGAGGAATTACTCATTTTATGAAAAAATCACATTTAAAATGTTACATTTATAAGTATATTATAATTTTCTAGATTATCATAATAATTATAACAAGCACAAATAATCATATATAATTCATAGATATCTTGTTATCAAGAAAGTTATTGACAATTTAAAAGATAAACGTATATTGATCAAATAAAAGATTTATATCAAATAGGTAGCCTGTGTCAAATAAAATCTTTATTTTAGTGATCACAATCTTGTTCTAATTAACCAGAATGAAGAGAAGAAATTAAGTAAAATAGTTGATAATATTAAAAAGAGTTTAAATAACATAAAATTAGTTACATTGAGTAGAATAAACAACTTTTAATTTTTTGTCGAACTAAATATTTTATTTTATTTGAACATATTATCTTTTCTTATTTATTTTTTAAAAATATTCACATAACTAAAATTCACCCACGGACAAATTACACGTGTGTAGCGTATTTCTTTGATTAGTATATTCAAAGTCTCTATATTAACATATTAATCTCCCAATAGACACATCTTTGTTGTAATATATACGAAGAAAAAAAAGTAAAAAAATAACAATTTGAACTAAGAAGATTAATTATCCGTAATCTTTTAATAATTTACTATTATGTATAAAAAATAAGTATAAATTTATATAATTTTTATAAGTATAATTAAAATTCTATTTATTCGGGTTGAATAGGAAGGTAGAGTGGTATAAGGCCGGTTATCTTTAAATTGCGGCAGATTGCAGGGGATTATTAATTCATATGAAGATATGAGTGAGTTATTTGAAATATATGTCAACATTTTTCAGGGGGTGATTTGTAAAAGAAAACCATTAATAATAATATACTTTGAACAAAAGTAACATCAAAATTCTCATTGGTCAGTTAATTTGATAGTTTAAAAGTAGCATATCCGACAATAGTTATGTACGAACAATTGCTAACAAAAATGTATCTCTAGTTGAAATAGATTATATGTGAATCACCTTAATTACTATTGCATGACATTAAAATGGTTACAGAAACTTATTATATATTATAATTAATTGCATGTGAAACTGTAGATCGATCATCATATAACAATTCCATGACAATATTGGAAAAGGTGTCAAGCCCCTGATATCGATCTCCATGCATATTTATGGATCCATGACATCGAGATGGATATCTCATTATCATTATTCTTCCTAGAACTCATTATATATATATATATATATATATATATATATATATATAGATATATATAGAGAGAGAGGAGAGAGAGAGAGAGAGGAGAGAGAAGAGAAGAGAGAGAGAGAGAGGAGAGAGAGAGAGAGATTCTCCTACCTAGGACATAATTAATTATAAAGTAGATGGCGTCGTCTGCTCAGATGCGCAATCTCTTATATATCAGCACTTCCAGTGACGGCAGTGGCTGGTCTTGTATCCATGCCCTTACATGCTGCCTTGCAACTGGCGGCGAACACGTAGATACCGGGAAGGAGTAAGGTAGAATTGAACATTCTACTTGCGGCCGCACCTGCTCGCACCTGCAGAAATGATAGAAGATGCATGGTTCGTCCCACAGTTTAAAAAAAAACCTTAATTTGGGTCAGGTTGGCGGTGAGGGGAAACCAATCGAGTAATAATTAAATAAATGGATATTAATTAATTATACAGGGTGATCAGGGGGATCAGTTGGCTGTGGGTAGGGGTGAACACGGGTCGGTTCGATCCGGTTTGACTCATTTTTTGGCTAACCCGAACTGAACTGAACCCGAAAGCTAAACTGAACCGAACTGAACCGGTTTTGTTCGGTTCAACATGAAGTCTAATATCTATATATCCCAAACGTCGGCTTAGTGGACCGGCTAAGGCGTTCGTTCACTCTTTCCATAGGTTCTGGGTTCGATTCTTGGTTTCCACAATTTTCCTTAACAAAAAATGGTCGGCCGGCATGCTTTTTACCAAAAAAGCTTGTGGCAAACCCTGAGATTCGAACACGCGCCACCCAAGAAACCAGTTGGCCCATGTGTAGCCAACTACGCTGCATTTTTTTTATGTTACAAATACATATAGTTTAAATATATTCGGTTTACGCGGTTTCAGAAACTGAAACCGAACTGAATTCTGCAGCGGCCCAAACCGAACTGTCGGTTCTTTTCGATTTTTCGGTTTGAACCAAATTCTGAATAGCCCTAACTGTGGGGGCAAAGGGACATATATGTACATGAAGCATGTATATAATATGTTCCAAAAGTTCATGCATGGTTAACAACATAACATTTGTCAATAATTATTCAAAAACTCATTTATAACTAGTTTGACCAAAAAACCCATTTACATATCTTAATTAAAGAGGTACGTATCCCTTTGACTCCGAGACTAATATGTTAAAGTGTACATGCATGCATGTGAAAGATCGAGGCTGCAGTCGTTGATAACTATTGGACATAAGCAATACATATAATCACACTGCTAGCTAGCTAAAAAGAAGAGATTAAAGCTTACCATTCATTGCTACAGTAGGCTAATTAAGGGCCGGACACGACGCCACAGGGCCATGAAATTTCAGGCAAAATCTTTCAGCAAGAGAGTTTGAGGATCAATATATATATATGGGGGAGTTGTAAGATCATACAAGGGGATCGATTCGACAGCAATACAAAACACTAGAACACACAAACCCCAACCTAGCTAGCTAGCTCCTTCCCCCTCCCCACGCACACACCCAAACACAAACATGATCACTAGCAATTTTTCTACTTACATGCGGCCAAAACGAGTAGCGCCATGCAGTAAGTAACAAGTGCACCCCTTCATGGCTTGCATGGTCCTCCACAAAATAATCAAGACGTACGTATACGCCGCTGTTCAACAACACCTAGAAAGCGGCCAAGTGTTTGGAATCGTGAATGGATGCAGTCCATGGTGTACTCTTCTCTCAGGCCTTGGCCTTGTGGATTAAAGAGGTACGTGCATGGTAGGCAAAGTGGGAGACTTCCCCAATTTAGGATATATTGCCAGCCAACCATAAATGTCATATATATGTAGCACATATCCAAGTGAAGATAATGCCGCGCGCATCTATATAATCTAAACTATATAGATTCCTAGCTGATGAGGTACATATTCAAATGTAAAAGCCACATATCTATATATAATATAAAATCCCAGATAAACGATAAGGGATCAGCACTACATCCTACTACTACGCCTACTGCAGGCGTCCCTGACTCTTCGCCATCATCCATGTAAGTGGTTGCTAACCATGCATGGACCAAGTCACCCTCATCTCTCCTACATCCTCGGACTGCAACCATGCACGTTTGTGTATATCCTGTACATACCTGTTGTAACTTACCACAAACAAATAATAGATGGAAGCAAGGGAAGAGGTTGTGATCAAGTTCTTCCCTCAATATTACTGCCTCTCCAAAGTCTCATCTTCTCTCCAAAGTTCATTCTTGCCTCGTTACTACCTCTCCACGTGGTGTATATCCTGTAAATACTTAGCTCTTGCACTTCATAATTCACATAGACTAACTATTAATTTGATGCTTGATCATGTCATATATATATATATGGGAGATTATTTTATTTTTATTCTCCCATTATTTGGGAATGACAGTCCATGTGCCTGAGTGGTACGACAATATATAGTTTCAACATGCATGCCTTCGGAACATACTGACAAAAGATCACAAGAGATAGAAGTACCCTGTTCTCTAAAGCAGCCTAATCATTGGAGTAAATCGCTTAAGTATTTGTTAAGTAATTAGCAAGCAACAGATCATTTAGCATAGAAGAGCGACTCGAATGTTCCCCATGGTATAGAAGAGTTACCCTTGTATCAAAGTATATAAGTGTCTTAGAATCCTAGTTTATTTAGTTATAACTTTTAGTCTATTCCATTGTAAATTATCATAATAGGTTCTATGTAATGACTCTGAATTAGTGATTATAATAAATTAGTGATTTGATCATGAATAAAATAATCAATTGATTATTAGTATTATTTAATTGCCTAATAGTTTGTTGTGTTATTTACTTTAGAATTTGCTTTGCTTATTCGCATATTAAAACTACCCATCTCAATATTCTAGGTTGGGGTGTGATATATCCGAATCTAATAGCTAGGTGACAAATAGGGTTTTGTATCTTATATTTTTTTATCAAAATTAGATCGGATAATTAGATATTCATGTATCGTTTACAACCTTAGTCTCAAGACTGGAGCTCGGATCCTCCCAATACATGGGAGGACCGAACTCAGTAAGTCACTAATGGGGGTGAAGTGTGGTTGAAAATTTTTCAAAAATACCCAAAATAAAATATGAAAATTTTTTACAAAAAAGATTTTTTAAAAAATTTTTCACTCACACTTCACCTCCATTGGTGACTTACTGAGTCGGTCCTTCCATGTACTGGGAGGAACCGAATTCTTTCAAGACGTTCCCTACTGATGGCGCCTCCGGAGCACTCAAGAACTAGCCGTCTACTACTCGGAACCCCCAACATACGCCCCCCCCAAGACTTCAACTTTTTTCAACAGCCATAGCGATAGAGTTCCTGATTTCCAGCGGAGCTTTAGAGGGGCACTCCAGAGCATTGATTACAGTAATGTTGTCCCCCTCTATCCACAAACCTTGTATATTAATGTAAAATCTCCAATGAGCTGCTGCTTCAATGGCAATGGCCACGGAAACCGCCTCTAGCTACCTCAACTTTGAGTGGTGAGAAACCATTGTAGTTATCGCTCTGTGATGAGACCACTTAAATTGCTAGTTTAAAAATGATGTATCCACCATTAATATTGGACATAATGGACGACAATGGATTACAATGGTGTACAGAGGTGCATATAATTACCAAGTGGTTATGTACGAACAATTGTTAATGAAAATATATAGTAAGATTTTTTATTTTTTAATCTATACAAAATAAATATATTTTATTTTTATTCTTTAATCCTTAAATTAATCCTCACATTTGTTCTGATTGATCTCTGCTGTTAATTAACTCTGTAACCAGAGTACAACTAACTCTATCCTACTTAAACATGAAAAATGAGAAAAAAGACTATATTGCATGCATGGCACAAAGATGGATACGGAATCATTTATCATAGTTATTAAATGCATGAAACTGATCGATCATCGTACAATTCCATGGCATTGGAGAAGGTATCCGGCCCCTGATCTCCATGCATGTTATTCCATGACATTGAGATGCATGGGATCTCATTATTATTATATATTCTTCCTGGATCTCATTATTTTATATGAAGCAGGTAGCGCCGCTGCGCAGTCATATATACACCAGCACTTCAAGTCGCGGCAGTGGCCGGTCTTGTATCCATTGCCTTTACATGCTTCCTTGCAACTGGCGGCGAACGCACAGGGACCCGAGAAGAAGCCAGGTAGAAATGCACATTCTGCTTGCGGCCGCACCTGCTCCTCACCTGCAGTGGCAACTCATTCATCACTACCTACCATCTTTTTCAAAATATACCTTAAGAAATGATAGAAGATGCATGGTCAGACCCATAGTAAAAAAAAACTTAATTTGGATGTTGACGGTGAGGGGAGAGAGTGGCCGTGAGACCAATCAAGTAATAATTCAAAATTAGAAATGCTTATTAGCTTATTACTAGTCAGGATTGGTAATAAATTCCATGTGAGTTGTTTGTTAAGTAATTTTGTTTGTTAAAAAAAAAAGAGAGAGAAAATCTGACAAAATTCTTAACTAATAAACTTATTTGACAAAAAATCACATGAGATTTATTGTTATACCAATGTCTTTGATCGGTAACAAGTATTTCTCATAGTTAAATGGATATATACGAATTAGAAAAGGTGAGGGGGATCAACTGGCTGTGGGGCAAAGGGGCATGTGAAGCATGTATTTTCTAAAAGCTTTCTAAAAAGTGGTTCATGGTTAACGACGTAACGCTGTCAATGATTATTCAAAAAATTCATTTTAAACTCCAGTTTGACCGGCCATCGACAAAGTTAGTTAAATACGTGTGTATATATTTACATGTTAATTTACGAGTTATATATCCCTTTGACGCAGAGACTCATGTTAAGTAGATGTGACAGCTGAGACAGTCAGCTAGCTAGCCAGCTAAAAAGAAGATATCAAAGCTTAGCATTCGCTGCCACAAGCTGAGGGATCTGGACTCTTAGGAGCGGGCCATGAACTTTCAAAGAAAATATCTTCGCAATAGAGTTTGAGAAGATCAAATATAAGAGAGTTTGTAAAATCATACAAGGGGATCCACAACACACACACAAACCCAAAAACACCACATATGCAAACATCGATCACGAGCTGTTTCTACTTACATGCAGCCAAAACAAGTAGCGCCAAGAGGAAATAAACAACTACTGCACCCTTCATGGCCTCCGTGATGGATCGATCCTCTACAAAAACTAAGATGCTGCTAGCTAGCTGTTCGACAACTAGTATAAGAGGGGCCAAGTAGTAGTACTGTAATAATCGTGAATGGTTGCACAAGGTATATATATATATATACTATTGTCTCAGACCTCTCGTGAATTGAATACATAGATCGACGACGTGGATATATGGTAAGCGAATTAAGGACTTCCCCCAATTTAAGATATTCCACATCTCAATCGCTTTTCGCCAATCATAAATTTCATTTATTTTTATGTCGGAAATCAGGGTTTAAATAATAGATCGCCGACGTGCATGCATATATGGTAAGCAAATTAAGTGGATGAACAATCGCCAATTAATGGGCCGTCCGAGCCAGATCCTTCTCCGTGGAAACCATTTTAAATAGGGAATACGCGAAGCTGTCACCGCGCATATAATTAGAAATCGAAATGATTATATTAATTTTGAAATCAAATCAAATGAAATGATTATATTCGGTTTAAATTAAAATATATTCAAACTTTCTATATATATTAGCCGATTAATCTCTCAATGGACACATGTTCGTTGTAAAAAAATGCAAAAGATAGCAAGATATAATAATAATTTTAACTAAAAAGATTAAATTATCTGTCATATCTTATAATAATTTATTATTATATTATTATATATATAATTTTTATAGATATGATAGTAATTTGATTTATTCGGATTGAATTGATTTATACGGATTAAAAATAGAACCAAATCAAAATTACAAAGTTTCAAATTTTCAAATCAAACTAATTAAACCGCAATAAAAGGTGTCCAACTGAAATCAAACCAAATCAAATTAATCAATTCGAATTATTTTTATGGGGTTGAAAGTAACTTCTAACACCCCTACCTTCTCCTATATATATTGGAGATCTGGAGGAGGGCATGAGAGACAACTGTTGCGCAAAGCGGAGGAGAGGGCGCTGGTGCGAAGGAGAAAGCTAGGGAGGAAATTGCAATTTGCTATACTGGGTTCAATTTAACTAGGGATAACTATATCATTTTAGACGCCAACTAACTCTAACCCACTTTGATAAGTAGAGGGGTATAATAGGGTGTTTGGGAGCAATTTAAAAGAAGAAACTATTTTTACCTAAAAAATGATGTTGATTTTACTTTTAATTTTAAATTTAAAATCATAAAAATTTGATGTTATCTATTTGGTAAAAATAATATAATTTTTAAAATTTGTGTTGATGTGTTTGGGGAGGGAGGGGGAGCCGCCCGGGCAGGGTGGCGCAGGGGGAAAGGGGGGGGGGGGACGAGGGGAAGGAGGAGGGGGGCACCGGCATGGGGAGGGGGGGGGGGGGGCGGGGGCAGGGGGCTGCCGGCGGGGTGGGGGTGCCGTGGGGGGGAGGTTTCTGGAGCGGGGAGGGGTGAGGGTGGGGGGGGGGCAGGGGGCTGCCCGACGGGGGGTGGGGGGGGGGGAGGTTTTCGGCGCGGGGAGGGGTGAGGGTGGGGGGGGGGGTGCGCCGGCGAACCTGCGAGGAGGGGATGCCGTGGGCCGGCAGGGGGCGCCGGCGGTGCAGGGAGGCACCGGTGCGGGGAGGGGTGGGGGTGTCGGGCGGGGGGGGGGGGGGGCAGGGGGGGTGCTGTGTAATACCCCAAAAAAATTTATTTGTTGGAAAACAAGAATAATAAAGTTATTAGACTTAAACATTAGCCTTAAATTGAAATAATTAATGTTTGGGTATGATTAGTGGTAACAAACGTTATTCCAGTGTCGTACATAGAGATGTGCACTTTCACAGGACGACACCAGAAAACGACAACGAAATAATAATTTGAGAATACCACAATTTTTAGAAAAATGTGGAGGAATCAGAAATGTAATTATCCAAATTTTTTGACTTACGGACTTTGAGATTAAATCGACACGACTATTTTTCGCGTGATTTTTCACTTAATGTAAAATAAAATTTAAAAATTAAATAAAAATCATCATAATTAGCAAAACCATCATATTAGCCTATGGTTAAAATCTCAACGTAAACGGACATTATTTGAATATATAAAAATAGGGATAATTGGACTAGCCGAATTATTATGTATTTAGCAATGGAGTTCCTGATTTCCTGCGGAGCTTTAGAGGGGCACTGCAGAGCATTGATTACAGTTAATGTTTTCCCCCTCTATCCACAAACCTTGTATATTAATGTAACATCTCCATTGAGCTGCTGCTTCAAGCCTTCAATGGCAATGGCCGCGGGAATCAAACTCTGAACACTCCTACCCTCTTCTATATGGAGCTCCCAGTGCGCAGGCCCACCCAGCTCAGAGTTGTCCACACTGCTATCACCCACAAAGGTTAATTTGATGCCGCCACAAGGAGAGGAGGAGGACATGGGAGACAACTGTTGCCCCAAGCGAAGGTGTACATGGGCGCCGGTGCGAGGGAGAGAACCGGGTGGGAGGGGGGCTGGCAGTGGCAGGGGAGAAATTAGGTTAGTTTGCTTGGGCACGGGGAGGGGTTTTTACACACGGGGGGGGGGGGGGGGGGGGGGGGGAATTGCAATTGGGTTAAATTTAACTAGGGATAACTTTATCATTTTGGATGGCAACTAACTCCCCACTTTGGTATGTAGAGGGGTATGAGTGTTGTTTTTTTTTAATTGCGGCAGCTTGCATGGGATTATTAATTAATATGAAGATTTGAGTGAGTTATTTGAAACATTGATATTTTTCAGGGGGTGATTTGTAAGAAACCCATTTTAAAAATTGCCATTAGTCACTTATTTTGCTAGTTTAAAAATGACGTATCCACCATTATTGGACATAATGGACGACAATGGATTAGAATGGTGTACGTAGTCACTACCCATGTGTATATAACTACTGAGGTGCAAATGGTGTTGTACGAACAGTTGCTAATGAAAATATATAGGATTTTTATGTTTTAATCTCTACAAATAAATATATTTTATTTTTATTAATTTTTTAATCTTTAAAATTTTCACCTTTGTTCTTACTGGTCAAAGAAACGTGCTACGCGCGTGTAGTATATCCATATATGTAATATAATTATTAAAATAATTTGAAAAAAGTAAATAATAGAAAGATAAATTTTCATTTGAAAAAAAATAAAAAATAAATCATGATTTATATTTTAAATAATTTTTAATAAGAAATTTAATAATTGTCTATTTCTTAAATTGAAAATTTTAATAATTATATAAAATATAAGAGAGATAGGGAGGAGTCTAGCTGGAAGTGGGATAATCCAAATACAAGAGTAGGTCATGGATGAGTTTTGAATTTATAGTTTAGTGATATATTTTGTATATATATATATAATTAGATTTGTCAAATTTATAACACTTTGTTTTGAATCAACCATGATCATTACCCCACTAATAAAGACTTCAACTTTGGAAAACAACTCTGATAAGAGTTGAACAATGTATGTGAATACAATTCTTAAACTATATGTTTTGGTCATATGTCGATCTGAATTAAATTTTAATGTATCTTTTGAACTTTTAAATAAATATAATTATTTTAATTAATCATATATATATATACACATTAAAATTCATATTTTTAGGTAAAAAAATTTCATAAATTAACTTTTAAAAATATTAAATAAATTATTATATAATATATTTATCTTAAAATAGTTTTCTTACATAAAATTTATGTTGAAACAAAGAGATCTTTCTTTTTTACAAACCACGTCACGCACGTCGCACGTTTGCCGCAGGGGCCTCATCACCACCGTGGATAACAGAGCAAAGTAAAACCCAGTAGAGTTATTTCCTTTTTACGGTTCCTCTATGAACTGGAGCAGGATTCGAGCTCATGCACATGTTTCCAAATAGAGAAAGTCTTGCCCGCCTGTGTGCACAAGAAGTTTGTAATTTTTCCTTAATTTATAAATAGAATCTAATTAATTTATCTCTCTCTTAATATTTATTATGTCTCTTATTATCAATAATATCTATTTTACTACTACTCTTAATGCTACATATATATATCATTTGATTGTATCAAATATTTTTTATTACTTTTCAGTTTTGATCTATTTTCAATTTTTTTATAGAAAATAGATATGAAAAGTGCTATTTATGTTTTCGACTCTGACTCTTTAGCATCTCTACTCCTCCGCAAATGAGACGTTGCCATCAAACCTACGCATGGCCATTTAACATTTCTATCAAGTTATATTAATGGGGGGGGGGGGGGGCAAAGATAATATCGAAGTTATGTTAACAATATAAAAGTATTTCTAAATAAAAAATAATTAAAAGTAATCACGATTATTTTTTATTTAAAGTCACTCTTATATTATTAACATGATTTTTATGTTGTATTAAGACGTGCATGTCTCGACAATGTGTCATCGGATTTCGATAATATAATTGAATATGAAACAACTATAATTATCAAAAATATATATTGATTCTAAAAATATAAACATCGAGAATTATTAAAGTACAGCTATCGAGATTAATTTGATTTATTAATTTTTTAAGTAATTTTACTCTATAAAATTTTATTTTAAAATTAAATTAAAATCATAATAAAATGTATCACATTTTAATTAATATATATTTAAAATTTTATTTTAATTAGATATTATTTAGATATAAAATTAAAGACATAAATTTAATTTAAAACAAAACAATGTTGTGCACACAGGAAAGAAATCGGATTGTCATCTGAGTATCGATTTCCAAATCGCTCTTTCAAAGGCCGGTTTCATTATTTTAAAAGTTTTTAAAAAAATTGCGTCAGTGCACGATTTTAAGGGTCAAAATTGTGTTATATTACTAATTAAAGATCGTAGTATGTTATTCACCTAATAAAAATTTTAAAGTATGTTATTTAAAAAAAAAAAAACTTTCGTATCCTGTTCTGTCCTCCAACCCAAAGCAAAACCTAAGCCCTGCAATGTCCCCTCCCACGGCGGCCGCCCTGCTCGGCCCCCCGAAGTTGGCGCGGACTGTGCCATTCGTCGCTGTTAACGACGTGGTGCCAGCGGGGAAGTCGGACGCGGAACTGAAGAAAGCGTCGTCGATCTATGGCTCCTGCGGCTTCGAATCCACCGGCGATCCATGCCTTGACTTATATATTCTTCCATGTCGTCCCTGACACCCCCACGGATGTCGTCGGCGACCTCCTCGCGAAGGCCTAGGTTAAGGACCCCGTCACCGCGCTCAAGCTCGTCTGCAACCTGCGGGCCATCCGCGGCACCGGCAAGGCGGACAGGGAGGGGTTCCTACATGAGGAAGAAGGTAGCCGTGAAGAAGAAGAAAAAAGAAGATGGAGATGGTGAGCAAGGCCGTCGGGCTATATTTTGCAGACCGGGACTTCCGGTTCCTACATGACTGCGTCGCCGACCTCTTTGCAGAGCTCCTACAGGCGGACCTCGAGCGACTGAGGGCCGGCGACGTCGAGAAAGTGAAGCTCGCGGCCAAGTGGTGGCCCTCGCTCGACTCCTACGGCAGGTCGACCCTCTTGTGCGAGAGCATCGCTCTCCGGCTCTTCCCCCGCCACTCCGACCCAAAATATCCCACCCTCGAAGTGTGGCACTATGCATACAGGGTGCGAGAATGCCTCTGGAAGGAGGTCCTCGTGCCGCTCCGGAGTGTAAGGATGTAAACACACCAGAGACAAGAGAGCAATTCTACACTATAATCTGTTGTTCTGTCCTGTGACAGAGGCTTTGTATTTATAAGCATACATCGTAGTTACAACAGGTAGCAGTACTCTTGTACGTAGACGCAACTCTTCATGAAGAGGTGTGACTGTACGTGAAGGGGCATGACCCAATGCCAACTCTTATCCTCTAACTAACAGAGAAGATTCCTATGCTTCTTGTTGCATGGAGTCTTCGCTGTTGTTAACACGGAGGGACCTCGCACTGCCGGAGGTCTTATGGCCCCCAACCAGTGGGAGCTTCTCTCCTATGAACGGGTCGCGTCCGGTGCCATGGGACGCACAAGGACCTGTTCATGAGGCACGATGGGAAGAGGCTTGCAGACTACCAGGAGCAGGTCGCAGAGGGGAAGGCCACCATGGCCACCGGCGCTCTCTTTCCGCACGAGATCCTGATTTCGGCATGCGGGGGCGAAGCAGAGGATAAGGTGGCGGAGCTGCAGTGGCGTAGGATGGTAGAGGACCTCTCCAAGAAGGGGAAGCTGACCAACTGCATGGCCGTGTGCGCCATGTCAGGGAGCATAGAGACGAGACTCCAGGTTGTGTGCGTGGCTCTCATTTTCTGTTTAGCTTCTCTGAGAGCAGGAGCTGACGGGTAGGGGGATATCTGGTGTTCTACCATGGATGTCTTTGTGTTTCTCAACTTGGATCCTTTCTTGATCTGTTGCAAGTGGAACTCGAATCGTAATCGTGAACAACTGCAATGAGAGCATGTGACCGGCCGGCCTCGACGTTGCAGGCACCCCACCCCCATGCACAGGGGCTTCCTCCACTCGTTGTAGCAACATTATATGTTCACGGTGTGATATTTGATCTCCTGGTGTTTTTTTGGTGGGGGTGGTTCTTCGGCCAAGTGGAGGGAGCGAGAGACGACGTGGTAGTGCATGTGAATGTGGAGGAAGCAAAAAGAAGCTACGTCTCCCTTCTCTCTCTCTCTCTCTCTCTCTCTCTCTCCCTTCTCTCTCTCTCTCTCTCTCTCTCTCTCTCTCTCTCTCTCATCATGAGGAGGAAGGAAAACTCGCCAAAATGCCACCAACTGGACCAAACCCCCAAGTTAGTTTTAAGATTTATATCCACATATCTTAGCTATTATGTCTCTTATATTCAGTATAACTGTTAAAATTTTCAATGTAAAAAAAAAAGATGATTGTTAAATTTATTTAAATGAGAATATATTTAAAATAAATTATATAAAAATATATGAAATATATAAAAATATATATATTTAAAATATTTTTATAATTATACTACACTCAAATAATACGCGTGTAATTACAACTATTGTCTCATGCATATTTTAGTGTGAAGGGGAATAAAATATTTGTGTACGAGTAGATTGCAACACGCAGTGAAAACACAAACAGAAATCACAATCTCATAAATACGTTAAAAACCCTTCCAAGTTCCAACAACTCTCAAAGTATCTTGTCAGCCCTCTAACGTCACCCACCCTGTCTTCTTCCCTTTCTCTTGCTCCAGCCGGACGTCTCTCTTGGCACGCACTTCTCACACCGCGGGGTCGGCCCTCTGCGCATGTTCGGCAGAGACTGTGGGCGGCGCCGTGTAGGCCCACCGGCGCCAGATGCAGCGGGTGACGAGCGCCAGCCCCACCACGAAGATGAGGACGTAGAGGATGATGATGGAGATGCCGGCGAGGTCGAAGTTGAGGGTCACCATGGCGTCGGTGCTGTCCTGGGGCTGGGGCAGGTGCTGCGTTGGCAGGGCGAACAACTGCGGGAGGCGCGAAGCAATGTGGAGAGTGAGAGGAGGCGAGGCGAAGCAATGTGGAGAGCAGCAACTGCGGGAGCAACTGTGGGAGGCGAAGCAATGTGGAGAGCAGCAACTGCGGGAGCAACTGTGGGAGGCGAAGCAATGTGGAGAGCGGGAGGAGGCGAGGCGAAGCAATGTGGAGAGGAGCAACTGCGGGAGCAACTGTGGGAGGCGAGAAGCAATGTGGAGGCGTCCCTCCTTGAGGAGCCAGAAGTCGTGGATCATAAATTCTACGTTCCTCTTTTGGGGGCACTGCCGTCATCGCATATATAGGTCCTTCGCCAGCCCAGGCCTATTCCCGAATGTCTTGCGGAGAATAGGAGTGTGGCAGTCTTTAGTTTTTGATGAAATAATTGAAGACTAATCAAGTAGTTTTTGACGAGTTTTAAATGGAAATCATGAGAATACTCTTTAGCGAGGAGAAGATGAGACTCGTAACATTTTTCCATAGAAATTACCTTGCAAATTGGTGTAGGTTTTCATTGAGGACCCCCTACACATCCATGCAAAAGGAGGAATCCCTTCCCAAAAAGATGAAAGAGGGATCAAATCTTGTCTGTTTGACCCCAAAATATTGTAAAAGCTTTGAAATTGTTTCATCTTAGAGCATCTTTCTTTTGTTTGTTTGTCCATAAATATCTCCTTTTATTTATGGTCTCCAGCTGAACGAAATGTCCTGGTTTTAAGCTCGAAAAAAAAGACTTGAGTTTTTCAAAATGGAATATGGATAGACGTGTCTGATCACATCCATAACTTCCTTTGGGATTAAAAAAAAAGCAAGAAAGAAAAATTCACATCCAACACCATAATACATCAGTTATTGAATTGTCAAACAAAACTAGAAATGCAAAAAAAAAAATGTTAGGCCAAATTCAGTAATTCCAATAAAAAAATATCAATTTAGTAATCCCAATTAGGGATGTCAATGGGCCGGGCCTGGGCCGGCCCGGCCCAGGCCCGGTTTTTAAAAAGTCAGCCCGGGTCCGGCCTAGGCCCGGAGGTAGGCCCGGTATGAGTGGCCCGACCCAGGCCCGGGAAAAGCCCGGCCCGGCCCAAAAAAATAAGAAAAATATTATTTGTTATATAATATATAATTTTAATATATGTACTATAATATATCTATAAAATATTTTTTTACTTATATCTATATTAATATTTAACTTATATTGTCTTGCCCAATTGGGCCGGCAGCTGCCGTCACTCTTCACATGCAGTGATGCGAGAGGAACACTAAAATGGACCATCACATCGTTTCAGACTTTAGCAAAAATTTTCGCTTTTTTATTTATATAAATAGTTGCATCAGATTTTAGGAATCTGTTGTAAACAACAATAATCTGTTTTGCCAAACTTCGAAAAGAAATTGGTGTGTCTGGTCATGATTTTTGTTTGAGAGAACAAACATTTGCCAGAACTGATAAGTTTATTTGAGGTCAAGAACTAAACCATACATTTGCCAGAACTGATAAGTCATTTGGACCGATAAATGGTTAATCTTTTGCATACCTTCCTAAAAACATATTAGTTGTTATTAGTGCCACCAAACAGTCTTATAAAAGATTATATTTTTTTAGTAGATTTATTGTAGAAAAAATATATATAATTCTTTTTCTAAATATAAATGTTATATTTAATATAAAATATACATATTTTTCGGGCCGGGCCGGGCCAAAAAATTTTAGCGGGCTCATTTTTCCGGCCCAAGCCCAGTTAAAATCGGGCCGGGCTTCCAGGCGTCCGGGCCGGCCTGGCCCAATTGACACCCCTAATCCCAATTGAAAGACCAGTATGTACTTGGGCTGACGCATCTGGGACCATGCAACTCTGCGACCACCACTAATTCTTGGCTCTACAAGGGGCGTTATCTTATCTTATCCCTGTAGTACTAATATTCTGACCTATAAAAGGAATACCTTTTTTTCTTCAAACTTCCAGTATGACTAAGACCCTGTTTGATAACACTTATTCAAAGTCTAAAGTCTGAAATGTTTAATTTCTAAGATTTTAGATTGTTTGATAAAATATCTAAAATTATATCTTAATTAACCACTTAAGTTTAAAAAATCACTTAATTTTTAAGTTAAGATGAATCACATTTTTTTTTCCAGATCGACGACTAGCGGCAAACATCCTCAGATTTCGGTACCTGTGATTGTTAGAATCCCACGACATTTCGGCCGATGATCGTCGATGCCCACCGACCGAAATCCAACAACTATCGCCAGATTCCAGCGACCGTCGGCACCGGCCGGATTTCGGCGATCGCCGGCGGCTAGCTCTAACAGCCGGCAATCACTGATGGCTAGCTCCGACAGCCGGCAATCACCGACGGCTAGTTCTGAAAACTCAATTTCAAAAAATATATATATTTTACCATTCTAAGTTTTGAACTTAAGACCTATTTATTAGAAGTGTAACATCTTAACCAACTACACTACAATTTAAATATTGTTTAAGTTGGTTATCAAACACCTGTTAAGTTATATCTGATATATATATATTAAGTTCTTTTTAAATTTCACATTTAGATAATAGATGCGGAATTAGATTTAGACATTTTAAATTAATGTTATCAATGCCACCTAAGCTCACCATCTTTTGCGGCATTTCTGAATTGGTCGTCATGTTTTTACGAGATTTTTGCATTTAAGTAGTTCTTGTAGCAAATATTATAAAATTTTTATTCTTATTAAATTATTGCTAAAAATATTATTTTTAGATCTCGAATATTGAAAATATACCATGGACATTACATTGCTCCCTTTGCTCTCCTCTGCCTCCTAGAGCACCCATCAACCACAACCCACACACTCAGTCCCACATCACCCATACTCCAATATAGACGGATATTGCTCATTTTAGACACATATGATATTGCTCAGTTTAGACACGTAGTTTAGTGTGAAACCTAACATAACTCAATAGATTTTCTTATCTATACTATTATAATAAAACTCAGTCTTAAAAATACACATGGCAGTATCAGAGTAATTATTTTCCGTCCAAACTGAGATATATATGCAGCCTTCTTTTTTTCTTTTCGTCGCCACGTGTTATCACCCGCATTTATTTACCCAACTTTTAAAAACTATGAAAATTTTGAAACCGCTGAATACCGGTAACATTTTACCTGTTTCTATCTTGCCAAACAAGATAGTTTTTAAAAATTAAAAACTTTAAAATTTTGGAAACGCCAAATCCTCAACCCGCTGCCATTATATTTTCCTCACACAAAAAAAACTATTTCTATCTTCAAAAAATGCAGTTCTTAAAAAACTTTAAAAATTAAAAAATTTTTGAAAACGCCGAATACCCATTGACATCTTACCTGTTTCTATCTTGCCAAACAAGGTAGTTTTTAAAAATTAAAAACTTTAAAAATTAAAAATCACAAATATCTCTTATTCCTCACTCTTTTAAGAGAACTATTAAGAAAACAAGTCTTCCACCTAAATCATTGAAAAAATCTTTGTAAACCGTCAGGCTAAATATTACACATAAAATATTATTATAATAAAACTCAGTCTTAAAAGTACACATGGCAGTACCAGAGTATTTTATTTCCCGTCCAAACTGAGATATATATGCAGCCTTCTTTTTTTCTTTTCGTCGCCACGTGTTATCACCGGTATTTATTTACCCAACTTTTAAAAACTATGAAAATTTTGAAACCGCTGAATACCCGGTAACATTTTACCTGTTTCTATCTTGCCAAACAAGATAGTTTTTAAAAATTAAAAACTTTAAAATTTTGGAAACGCCAAATCCTCAACCCGCTGCCATTATATTTTCCTCACACAAAAAAAACTATTTCTATCTTCAAAAAATTGCAGTTCTTAAAAAACTTTAAAAATTAAAAAAATTTTGAAAACGCCGAATACCCATTGACATCTTACCTGTTTCTATCTTGCCAAACAAGGTAGTTTTTAAAAATTAAAAACTTTAAAAATTAAAAATCACAAATATCTCTTATTCCTCACTCTTTTAAGAGAACTATTAAGAAAACAAGTCTTCCACCTAAATCACTGAAAAAAACTTTGTAAGCCGTCAGGCTAAATATTACACATAAATTTTTAAATCACACCGCCATTCAAATTCAAATAGAATGTGACAGTTCCTCTTTCCGTGATTGACTTTCTACACATAATTTTTAAAAGATTTTACAGTTTTATTTTTTTAAAATCTTGCTAATCTTAGAAGATTCCTCATTTTTCTCGCTACTTTAACACAATTATTAGAAAGCAATCCCTCACTTAAATCAGTGAAGAAATCTTCATAAACGGTCATATTAAATCTTACTAAATCTTACACATAATCTTTTAAAAAACTTTCAATTTCAATTTTTAAAAATCTTGCTAAATCAATCTTAAAAGTACACATGGCAATACCAGAGTGTTTTATTTCCCGTCCAAACTGAGATATATATGCAACCTTCTTTTTTCTTTTCGTCGCCACGTGTTATCACCGGCATTTATTTACCCAACTTTTAAAAACTATGAAAATTTTGAAACCGCTGAATACCCGATAACATCTATACTATTATAATAAAACTCAGTCTTAGAAGTACACGTGGCAGCATCAGAATTTTTATTTTCCCGCCCAAACTGAGATATGTGATACTGCCTAAAACTATCCCCCTTCTTCCTTCTCTCTATTTTTGTATTCTTTCTCTCTTTATGTGCTGCCACCGCAAACAGCAAACTCAGTGAGATTTAAAATTCAAATCCTCTCCCTTTCTCTATTTGGCCTGTCCTTGACAAAAAATAATATTTTTAAAATATAAGTACTCGCCTCCATTATAATATGCATCTCTCATATTTGATCTATTTAGTGTTCTGCATGAAAATTAGGTTTTCTTTTCTTCTATATAATACTCCTCTATTATTATTAATAACAATCATATCAAATCTAATTTATAAATTTATTATAATTAAATATATATATTTAGAAAAAACCGTGCAACGCACGAGTAGAGATCTAGTTTTACCTGTTTCTATCTTGCCAAACAAGATAGTTTTTAAAAATTAAAAACTTTAAAATTTTGGAAACGCCAAATCCTCAACCCGCTGCCATTATTTTCCTCACACAAAAAAAACTATTTCTATCTTCAAAAAATTGCAGTTCTTAAAAAACTTTAAAAATTAAAAATTTTTTGAAAACGCCGAATACCCATTGACATCTTACCTGTTTCTATCTTGCCAAACAAGGTAGTTTTTAAAAATTAAAAACTTTAAAAATTAAAAATCACAAATATCTCTTATTCCTCACTCTTTTAAGAGAACTATTAAGAAAACAAGTCTTCCACCTAAATCACTGAACAATCTTTGTAAACCGTCAGGCTAAATATTACACATAAATTTTTAAATCACACCGTCATTCAAATTCAAATAGAATGTGACAGTTCCTCTTTCCGTGATTGACTTTCTACACATAATTTTTAAAAGATTTTGCAGTTTTATTTTTTTAAAATCTTGCTAATCTTAGAAGATTCCTCTTTTTTCTCGCTACTTTAACACAATTATTAAGAAAGCAAATCCCCCGCTTAAATCAGTGAAGAAATCTTCCTAAACTGTCATATTAAATCTTACTAAATCTTACACATAATCTTTTAAAAAACTTTCAATTTCAATTTTTAAAAATCTTGCTAAATCTTACACATAATTTCTTTAAAAATTTTCTAAATCTCACCACCATTCAAATTCAAATAGAATGCGGTTCTTCTTTCCGTCATTGACTTCTTACACATAAATTTTTAAAAACTTGCAGTTTTAATTTTTTAAAAATCCTTCTAAATCTTACACATAATTTCTTTTAAAACTAACTAAATCTCATTGCCATTCAAATTCAAAGGGAATGCGGCGGTTCCTCTTTCCGTGATTAATTTTAATGCAAAAAATACATACAATTTTAAATACCTGATCTCTCTTTTTATTTCTGTCCCCTTCTCTCCCCCGCTGCAAAACTACTATTTATATACTGTCATCCTTTAATACTACTGTACTACTACTACTACTACTCTCTATACACTTCCCATCGTTTAATACAACTGTACTGCAAAAAAAAAAGAGCACAAAATTTGACACGATTGTATTGCGTCAAAACTTCACCTTTCCATTAAAATGTATTTATTAATAATAGTCTGCAAAATTTGGCATAGTTGTATTGCGTTAAAATTTTTTAAAATTTACTTAGCAATTCTTGCAAAATATGGCTTGCAAAATATTGAGGGAAAACTTGGCATGGTTGTACTGCGTTAATTTTTTTTTAATTTAAGTTAGAAATTCTTGCAAAATATGTATAAAATAACAATATTGTTATGCAGTTACAGTGTACTGCTATGAAAATCAGTAGCGCTATTCACATTTTTTTGTTTTTAAAATATAAAAAAACGCTACGTAGCATGCTACAGTTAGGAATAGTAGATTCAAACTTTATCCATTTTTATTTTTTAATTTGTTTTTAAAAATGTGATTGGATAACATTAGATTTTTTATTTTATAATTTTTTCAACATAAAAATGATAACATAAATATTATTATTTTATGTAAGTTACTGTAGCAGTTACAGTGTACTGCTTCTAAAAGTCTGTAGTGCTACGCACACTTTTGTTGTTTTTAAAATATAAAAAAACGCTATACTCCTATTCCCGCCTGAATCTTTCCTATATAAAAATAAATACAAATGTCTAAACATTTCTCTAAACATATATATATATATACATATATATATATACTATTTTAATATAACTCAATTTTAACGGACAGCAGCAGACCAATTATATTTTGGCAAAAAATACCAACTCAAAAAAAAAGTGAGACACTTCTTCCGTTTTTGAAATACCACCCGACGATTTCTCCATTTTTCAAAAATTTTTCTCCGTTTCTTAAAACCTTCCTGAAATGTATGAAAATAAGATATAAGAAAGAGAGGAAATCAGCTTAAAACCTTCCTTTGTTTTAAGAAAATCTTACTGTGTTTAAAGATTCCATTTTTATCTTTTTAAGATAAAATTTTCTCTGTTTAAAGATTCGGCCTTCCGCCAGCGATGGGCACACCACCTGTAGATCGTCTACATGATGTCCTAAATCTGCATGCGACGGCTGCCACCAGCATCTGTACCGAGACGCCACTGTACCACTTCGCGCAGGCCACCTGCGACCCTCGAGCACCCACCAGCGACGTTCCTTCCACGCGTGCGACGTCTTCTTCCCCGAAAGCATCGTCATCGCACCACACCACTCACGGAAGCCTTGCGAGACTGGCGCGCCCACAGTGATACTGGTGCCTGCGTCTCGCTGTGCCCAGGAAGCTCCACTGTCCCCGGCGCATGACAGTAGTCTGCCAGCCTTCTCCTGCCCATAGCATACAATGCCCTCTTCCTCTTCCTCTTCTCCGTCTCGGCTGTCATGGCCACCCTCTCACCTAGGCACCCGTCACTGCTCGCAACCCAAGCCAGAGCGGGGGAAGTCGGCGGTGCCGGAGTCGGACTCGAGGATCTTATAACGTCATCCGACAGTGGCACTCACGGACCTCAACCTTGATGGGAATTGGGAGAGCCACGGCCCTGCCTCCATTAGAAGCAAAGGATGCCAAGGTGGGAATCGCTGCGACTGGCTTCCCATTGCTCAACTTGGTTTCGTCTTCAGATGGTGATCCAGAAGTCGACGGACGTATCAGCCAGTTGGCGGAGGACGTGTCCACCCTATCTCTGGGACGAGACAACCAGAGCAAACTTAATACTCTGGCGAAGACGACAACCCAATCTGTGTGTTATATCCCGAAGCGAAGGAAGGTGTTTGACTTCGTCGTTCCGCAACAAGGGTTCGCATGGATCAGGTAAACGGCTTACGGTGTACGGAGACAGTGGGCAACCTCTTCCTCTGTAAGCAAACTTGAGCAAGGCATGCCTCTGGAGGAACACGTTTTGACCTGTTCCTCTCCGGCCCACTGAACAATTGTGCTCCATTGTTAATGGTCTTGGGACATCTTTTTGAACTCGATCGCCATGTTTGAACACTAGTGTAACCTCTATTGGGTTTGGTCGGAATTTTATATTTCTTGGCTAAACAAGCAGTTTTTACATATCTACATATATGCATATTTGTATATGTTTGATGTTGATCGAGGCATAAGCTGGGAGCTTTGCGCGCGGTAGCTGCCTGTGTTTTGCAAGAGATGGTGCATGAGTTTTGGAAGCCATAAACTGTGTGAATTGTTTGGTCACCTCTGAAGCTTTCTGAAGATCGTGTATTTTTTTTTCTAATGGAAGTGTTGCCTGTTATGAATTCCAGAAGTTTAGATCGCTCTCAGGAAAAGTTCTTCACCTCTCAATATGTAACTTCTTACTTTTAGAATGTCTATGATTATTTTTAATATTTGGAAAGCATAAACAGAGGCGTAAGAAACTTTACAGAATATTTTTAGAGTCGGTTTCGGTTCTGGTTTGCCGAATTGAACTCAGTTATCCATTATTTCTGAATTGTGAATGTTTAGTTTTAACATATGAAAATTGCATAATTAATTTAAAGATGTTTACATCATGTTTATCTATAGTATAGGTTAAATAAATAATAGCATGATCATCGATCATTAAGTTTAATAATTTCTATATTATTATATTATTATAATATTTAAGTATGATATAATTTTCATATTTAACTATGTCCATTTCGAGAATTGATTCTTAATTATTTAGAATAATGTAATGTTAAATTTAGTTTTTGAAAACTATTTTTTAATGCTTAAAAACTTAGGTAGAAAGATAGAATAAAAAGTATTTTTTAAATTAAAAAAATATAGATTAAATATCTTATATTTTGTTAACCTATTTTCAACGTCATCTCCTCACAAGCATTTGACCGAAATCAACCTATTTTATAAACTTACACTTCATGATATAAACCAAACTTTCATGTGGATCTTTTTTTAACGACGTTATTTACTTTAACACTATATATATTTCTCATGTATCTTACAATATTCTTAAATAAGTTGTTCTATTTTAATTGTTTACATCATTTTTAAAAAAAATTATGTAGACAAAATATTATTAAAACATTTTTAAAAATATTATTATATATATTTTAAGATATATAATATGTATTAAATATTTATATTTAACAACTTTCCGTGCATCGCACGGGCATAGAACTAGTTAGCTATATATTCTTGTGTTTTCTTCTCTTGTCCTCTATAGTTCGCTTATTTGTTCCTCTACGGTCTTCTTTTGGATGATAATATATGTTCCTCTATACGTTTGTACCTTGTTACTTGGTTCGATAAATAAATGGAGCATTTAGCTCATTCCTTGCCCAAAAAAGGGCACTTAAGATGACCTGGGTAGCTGTTTGCCATTCTATGCGGATTATTGTCTCCTCTTCATCTCGTCATCTCTCTCTTCTTTATCACATATCTTTTAGAGTAATATTTGTTGTCTACACTTCAGACAAAACATATGGGTGGGACTCATTATAGGAGAACAGACCCCACATCTATCTTGCGTCTATTTGTGGGGTAACAAGTATTTCCCTATCTTCTCACACCCATATACACACAGCTAGATACCAATCACGAAGGTATATTTGCTAATCTGCAACATTTGCCGTATTTTATTACCATGAATCTACTAATAAAAAGATCATCAAACCAACTAATTTTTGTCGACCGCCACCACTAGAATGATAAAACAGCCCTCATATCTGCCAGAGCCATGGATAAGTTTTCTTTTTGTTTTGAAAAACCAATTTATTAAAAATTATCTTATAAGCCTGCTTCTGGGCAAGACTTGAAGGCCTATTTGGCAATGGATTAAGACTAAAGTTAATTCAAAGTTAACTCAAAATTAACTCAAAAAATAATTTGAAAATATTACAAAGTTAACTCAAGTGGGTGAGTTAAATGTGAGTTAACTCACAATTTTCCAACCCACCTCTTAATTCACCAAATTAACTATCTTTTTACCCTCATGATACACAATATTAATTATTATTTTTTCTTTTTCCAACATAGATTAACTGATTTTTTCGTACCAAAATATGTTGAGAAAAGTAAATTAACTCACCGTAGTTAAATAAGTTAACTCAATTGTAAACAAAATAAAAGTGAGTTAAAATAAATTAATTTTAATTCTGAATTAAAATTAATTTTAACTCAACTCATTACCCAATAACCTTTGACTTCTGTTTGATATACACGGATAACAAAAACTAAACCACTCAGTGCGAAACTCTCTTGAGAACTTGGACACACCCCACGAGAAGGGAATCCCAGCCAGTGGAAAGATGCCACGTGCGGCTGAAGGGCAGTGAGAGCGGACAAGAGTAGCTGGCTACTCGATTTCTGGTGGGCCCTCGCATCTTTGATGGAGACACTCCCAACAGCTCGGGCCTCCTCCCATCGCTGTTGGATCCAGAAACCTTGTTTGGAGGAAGCTTTCGGAGGGCTTAAGGAGGGAGGTGGGGGGGGGGGGGGGCAGCAGGGGACTTTGGTGGTGCACGAGCAAGGGACAAGAAAAACATGGTGGTAACTGGACCACCATTCCACTTCCCCCTTGACAGAGACATTGATGAAAGATCCGAATCCAACTGCTGGTGAGCCCAAACCTGAAACTCCCATTTGGCATCACCCACCTCCCTTTTTTATCCCCTTTTTCTTTTCTCTTTAACCAGGTTCTTAAGCAGTTCCAGTGTCATCTCTTGTTCTAGCCTCACAAGAGGCGAGCAGAGATTTAATTTGAAGATTAACGAATTATAGAGAATTTATAAACGAAGGATCTATTTGGATGCACTTCATGAATACTCACTTTTTTTGAAAAAAAAAGGAATCTCCGCTATAAACCTACTCTAAAAGTTGGTTTGTGGTGAAATTTTTTCTTGCAAACAGAGGTTTAAGAACCAGAACAACGGCTAATAAAAGAACAAGTTAATGGTAACTTGGTGTAAGCGCATTTTTTCTTTTTTAAAGAATAGGGCGACCCACAAGAACAGAAAAAAAGAAGAAGAAGAAGAAGAAGAAGAAAAGGGTTATACGTATTATACATACCCCTGTTACAAGAATAAATTTGTACCTCAAATCCTGTCATAATCTGCTGCCACGGCTAGTTAAAAATCGACAAAAGATGTCAACAGTATGACCTGACCTCACCCATCCTCTAACAATCACTTAAAACAGCAGGAAAAAAGAATATTCTTTAGCATATTCCATAGTATCGTTACATATTACAACGAAAAACTTAATGGTGCAAATTTACACACACAGCAAAGTTTCTAGTGACCATACAAATTTAAGACATATTTTTGCCTAATGATGCTTTTAAAAAAGAAAATATATGCAAAAAAAAAATTAAAAAGAATTGTGAAAGTAATCTGAACGCCGAATTTCTACACACCGCCTCACCAACAAAAAAAAAAGAAAGAAAAAGATGGCGAATCCAAATCCAACTGCAGTGTTGTACAGGATTTTAGCCCCGGGGACTAGTTGGCACAATCGGATGAGATGGACCTCAGACCGGAGAGTAATAATTCTCAATAGAAAGAAGAGAAAGATACCCCTCCTCATTCATCGCCCCACCCACCAAGCTTGCAATCAATCAGAGTACCACCGGGAAGAGCAAACACTTTTGAGAACCTTCTCAATCATTCTCACAAGTGGGGTCTCCCATGCATGGACATCTCCTGATAACAACAAGTTGTGAGAAAGAAGTGATTTTTAAGAGAAATACTCAAATGTTGAAGGGAGTGGGCGGCGAGAAACACTTAAACAGCACTAGAGAGAAAGTTGATCCAATGTGGACAACAACAAATGTAGAGTCTTGATAAAAAAAAAGAAATAAAAAGATTTCAAGGAGGCTCTAAAAAACAAGAGAGGATTAAAAAAAATAAGCTTTTTTTTTTTTAAAATTAACATGACTTTGTTAGATAGATCTGATGTGTTTGATGCATATTGAGATGATAGAATATAGAACTAACACCTTATTTTTATACTTGTCACTACCATATAAATTAATTACATAAAAATATAATAAGTTATGTCAGTCTTAACACATAGTAAAATCTGAATGCCACGTCAATGTTGCAAAATATTTTCTAAGTATATAGCAAGGACTATTATTACTATTATTATTTTGCTACTGTAACTGGTATGGATCCATCCATGGTTTTATTGTATCTTTTGATGATGACAACAGCAGCTCAACTACAGAAGAGAACCTTTTAACACTTGGGGAAGGGGGCTCTTTTCCTGTACAGATGCACAAATGGAAGGGGGTGGTTAGAAATTTTGGGCCAAGAAGAAGGGAGAGTATCCTGTCACCGCCCAAGTATGGCGGTGGCGCTGTAAACTTTTTTAACTCGGGGGGAGGGGAGTGAGTAAATTTTGGCAGCTTCAGAAAGGAGAGGTGGACCATAAATTCTACTTTAAATTGTGTCTTCTTTTGGGGGCACTGCTGTCATGGCATTTTCGCCATTTAAGCAATGACTTCCCAGTCTTCCCTCCCAGGCCTATTCAGACACGAAGACGCAACTTCCCTGCCAGGCCTATTCAGACTCCTCTCTGACACCGGCATGAAGCAGACGCCAATTCGGAATTTGGTGCATGGCGTACCCGGACGGTGGTGCTGTAAACCTTTTTTAACCCGGGGGGAGGGGAGTGACAGTACTAGGCAGCTTCAGAAAGGACAGGTGACCATAAACTCTACGAACATATTGTACTCTTTTGAGGCACTGCTGTCTGATCGCACTTTAAGCAATGATTTCCCTGCCAGGCCTATTCAGACTCCTCTCTGACACCGGCATGAAGCAGAGCTTCCTGGTTTGATACCATGTGGGCTAACCCCAAATTTACGATATCTCCTCAGTTTGACAACAAACCCGTGTGTCCGCTCCTATCCATTTTTTTTTTTCACCTTCTTCCATTAATATACTCAGAAAATTATCTTACTACCCCTCACACTCCTGTTGTGCAGCGCCCAGCGCCTGCTGCTGCCCCCCAGTGTGAGAGGCGGATGCTCTCAGCTATTTTTTGTGCGTATAAATTTAGAAATACAGATAAATTAATACAAAGACACTTGGTTCATCCGTCTGTTCGTGTTAAAAATATCAAAAAAATGAGTAATTAAAATATCTCTACTTAATCTGATGTCTGATAATTAACCTAACTATCCCGCAATTACACAGCCATGGCATAAATTAAATACATTGTAAGATTGAGGTATGAAGTTCACTTCTCTCAGATTGGTCTCTATACAAAAACAGCAGATACAAATATATACTCGGATTGGAATTATCCGAACTCATCTGCCCTTATCATGGACCATGTCATGACATTTGGGTCCACAGTGAAGAATTTGATGTCTACCTCGTATTAATTCACATCAGGACAGCTTGCACATTCAGCTAGAAGGGAAACTGTGCTTTTACCATCCATCGCATCAAGGTCTATTGCCACTACCAACTCAAGCTTCAAACATATAGTATGCGAAACACAAATTGATAAAGGGGGAGAAGATTAATGTTCAATCCGAAGTCTCACAATTGGTACTTGGGGACAAAAACCTCATCAGGAGCAGTGTAGTAAAATTTATAAATTGCAAATTTCCACTTTGGTATGTAGAGGGGTATAAGGGTTGTTTTTTTTTTGAATTGAGGCAACTTGCAAGGGATTATTAATTAATTATTCAAAAATTCATTTTTAACTCTAGTTTGACCCATCGGCAAAGTAATTAAATACGTGTATACTTTATTTGTTAATTTACGAGTTATATATCCCTTTGACTCAGAAGAGACTCATGTTAAGTAGATGTGACGGGCTGAGACAGTCGTTGATAGCTATGAGATCACATAAGGAATGCATACGTGATTTACTACTACCACTGCTAGCTAGCTAGCTAAAAAGAAGATGGGTTTTCTTTAAAAATAATGTAGTTTTAAAATATTATTAGGTGAATAATAGACTTAAAATTTTAATTCGTTGAATAGCACACTTTGACTGTTAACAGTCGCATCCGTACGTGTGCGAGCGCGACTTTTTTAAAAATAAATTATAAAATAGTGAAATCGGACCTGCAGTGGCAGTAAATGTTTTGATTTTTTGAAACATAAATTAATGTATTTATTTTTATATCTAAATAATATCTAATTAAGATAAAATTTTAAACATAAATTAATTAGAAAGTGATAAATTTTATGATGATTTTAGTTGAATTTTTTAAAATAAAATTTTATCAAGTGAAAATTGCCTTAAAAATTAGTAAATCGAATTAACCTCGATATCTGTACTTCGGTAATTCTCGATGTTCATATTTTTAGAATCAACATATTTTTTTTAGAATCAACTTATTTTTCTAATAATTATGGTGGTTTCATATTTAATTTTGTTACCGAAATCTGATGACGCCCCGTCATAATACGCATATCTGAGGACAATATCAGAGTTATGTTAATAATGTAATAGTATATGTAATTAATAAAAAATAACATATTATTAACATAATTTTGGTACTACGAAAACTTGATTATTCAATAAATAAGAGTTAATTTAATATATGAGTTAAATTAAAAATCTAATGGTAAGATGAACGTGATGATGATATAACCCGGCACCTTAACGTGGTCATGCGATAACCCCCTTCAAGGTTGCTTCCCACAGACACTCTGCATTAACTTAAGGTTATCGTGACATGTATCCTTTTGGTCGGGGTTATGTTACTCCCATTTATAAATAATCAGGTTGCTAAAGTATCAAGATTATATTAATAATATAAAAGTGTCTCTAAGTAAAAAAATAACTTAAGGTTATCGCGACAGGTATCCTTTTGGCTCTTTTGGTTGGGGTATTGTCTTCAAACATGCGGATTCCGATAGGACGTCACCAGACTCCAGTAACAAAATTGAATATGAAACCACCATAATTATTAGAAAAATATGTTGATTCTAAAAATATAAACATCGAGAATTAACCAAGTATGGATATCGAGGTAATTTGATTTCTTAATTTTTAAGGTAATTTTCACTTGATAAAATTTTATTTTAAAAAATTCAACTAATATTGTGACGCCCTATCGGAACTAATATGGTGACACTTTACATTAAAATTTTAAGTCTGCTATTCACCTAATAATATTTTGAAATTATGCTATTTTTAAAGAAAATCTAAAGAAGATATCAAAGCTTAACATTCGCTGCCACAAGATGAGGGATCTGGACATCTTAGGAGCGGGCCATGAACTTTCACAGAAAATATTTTTGCAATAGAGTTTGAGAAGATCAAATATAAGAGAGTTTGTAAAATCATTCAAGGGGATCGACAGCACAAAACATTAGCACACACAAACCGGCCCCACACACGCAAACATGGATCACCAGCAGTACTTTTCTACTTGCATGCAGCCAAAATAAGTAGCGCCAAGAAGAAATAAACAACTACTGCACCCTCCATGGCCTCCGTGATGGATCAATCCTCTACAAGACTAATAAGATGATGCTAGCTGTTGGACAACAAGTATATAATTAAGAGGGGCGAAGTAGTAGTAGTGTTGGAATAACAGTGAATGGTTGCACAAGATATCTCATTATTTATGATGTAGGTGTGCGCAATCTACTACACACCAGCACTTCAAATCGCGGCAGTGGCCGGTCTCGTATCCATACCTCTTACATGTTTCCTTGCAACTGAGGGCGAACACGCAGGTTAAGTCAGTTTGAACTGCACATTGTGCTTGCGGCCGCACCTGCTCATCACCTGCAGTGGCAAACTTGATCGAATTAAGGAAGATATGAGGAAATTTAACCAGTACTCATTCATCAGTATTATGCAACGTATATATCTACTGGCCATTTTCATTCAAATATACGTACCTTAAGAAATGATAGAAGATGCATATATGGTCAGACCGATCGAGTAAAAAAAAAACTTAATTTGAAGGGTTGGCGGTGAGGGGAGACCGATCGAGTAATAATTAAATGGATATGGATTATACAGGGTGAGGGCTGGCTGTGGGGCAAAGGGGGGCATATATCTGAAGCATGTATGATTCTAAAAAGTTCATGGTTAACCACATAACATATTGTCAATAATTATTCAAAAACTCATTTTTTGACCTATCTGTAAATTAAGTTAAATTCGTGTGATGTACTTTACATGTTATAAATTTAAGGGTGCTTAATTATCCCTTTGACTCAGAGGCGAAGTTAAGTACATGTGAAAGATCGATCAGGCAGTCGTAGGTTGATAAGTACCATGAGACATGGGCAATACATATGTGATCTTTACCACAACTACTACTGCTAGCTAGCTAAAAAGGATCGAGACATCAAAACTTAACATTCATTGCCACAATAAGCTTAAGGAATACACCATACATTAAATAGGAGGGGGCCATGAAATTTCAGACAAAATCTTTCTGCAAATTAAAGAGTTTGAGAGGATCAATATATAGGAGAGTTGTAATTAATATCATACAAGGGAATCGACAGCACAAAACATTAGCGCGCACACACACACACAAACACAAACATCACTAGCAATTTTTCTACTTACATGCAGCCAAAACGAGTAACGTCGTGAAGAAGTATGTGACTAGTGCACCCTTCATGGCCGGCATGGTCCTCCAAAATCTGTTCAACATCGACTGAAAGGAGTCAAGTGTTTAGATCGTGAATGGATGCACAGGGGACTCTTCTCTTAGGCCTTAAGCATTTATTATTAAGTAATTACTCTAGATGATTAGCAAGCAGCTGATGATTTAGCGTAGAACAGTGATCAGAATGTTCATCGTGGCATAGAATAGTTTTTTTTTCCCGCTGGTCAAGTGGCTGAACACCAGAAACTATTTACAGAAATCGAGTAGAGATCCCAAGTTCAATATTCGAGCTCCCACCCACCATCAAAGTATAAAAGTGTCTTAGAAGTCTAGTTTATTTAGTTATAATTTTTAGTCTATTTCATTATAAAGTGTTATAATAGGTTTATTTAGTTATACTGGCATTCAAGTGAAACTATTTATAGAAGAGTTACCCTGGCATCAAAGTATACGAAGTGTCTTAGAAGTCTAGTTTATTTAGTTATAATTTTTAGTCTATTTCATTATAAAGTGTTATAATAGGTTTTATGTAATAGTTTTAAATTAGTCGTTATAATAGATTTAGTGATTTAATTATGAATAAAATTTAATTAATTATTTGTATTATTTAATTTGAAGGTTTCTTTGCTATTGTTGTTTAACATTGCATTTTAATTTGCATTTCTATCATTTAACACGGTGTTTCAAATTGTATGTTTTCATATCCTAAATTTCTACCCATTTCAGGGAATATTAAAGAGGTCTGTTTCCTCATTGAGGAATTGTACTGATTTTTAAAATGAACAATTCTATTTCAAATTTATACTATGTTTTAAAGTAGACATTTTTATTTATTGGCTGAGAAAAATTAAAGGACAAATATAAACTAAAGAATGATGAACCAGGCTAATAAAATGATGAATCGGGCTAACCAAAGATTGAACGGGACGAAAACTTAAAGTGTCTTTTCTAATAAACTAGTTGGACACCCGTGCGATGCACGGCGTTTGATTATAAAATATATTAATAATTATAAATTATTTTTTAAAAATTATATAATTTTAATTATAAATCTATTCGTTAAAGTAATTTTAATTAAAATATTTGAACATGAATAAAACAATTACACAATAGATTTTATCATAGATTGTCAACAATCTTTTAATTGATATATTAGAGATATAAATATTGCTACAGAAAATGTCGTCATAAATCATCGATCATTTTGAAATCAAAGTTCAATGACATTCTTATCATTATATCTTCCAAAACAAAATAAATTTTCAAAAAACATACTCTAACTAATATAGTGGCAGGTGATCTCTTCTTTTTTCTCTTCTTCTTTGTAATTTTTTTCCTTTTACATAATGATTTATGGACTCTTGCTCATCTTAAGAAAAACTAAAAAACACCTACGTAGAGGCCTGACTCCCTCTTCCACACCATGCTTCCAAAGACATTTGCTCAAACGTTATTTTTAAGTTCCACTGCTTTCGAAGTCTAGCATCTATTCTCCAGGATCAGGTAATCTGATCAGGTAATCTGATCAGGTTTCCAGAATCCTTACCCCAACACCCTGATTCTTACTGAGGGAATCAGTTGAATCGCAGTGGATCGGCTTTGGATCCTGGCTTGTTTATACTTGAAAAGGCCATTTCTGACTTGCCCCATAAACCTATAAATTCTGCATAAAATCATAATGCCTTCATCAAAATGTGCATATTCACCATACTTTTCAGCTCATGTTTGCATTCTTCAGACGCCATACACATGTATTGAATTGTCCTGTTAATAAAAGCTGCCAGCTCATTATCCATGAGCTTGCCAATCAAGGTTGTGTCTAAGGGATGTTCCTTTTGTGGCCCCTTTTTCTCTAGAAACAAAATCTTGAAAGACAGTCATACATCTCTCTTTTTTTCTCTTATAGAGACTAACAAATCTCATTTCCACGAAGAATCCTGGAAAAGTCATCTGGACCAGATGATTTCCCTGCACTCGTATAAAAACTAGATTGGAAACCAAAACTGACAGGGCTAGTGTTGATTCAATTTCTGGTTATTGATCCTGGCTTGTTTATTCTTGAAAAGGCCATTTCTGGTTATTTCCGTTGCCCTCACATATGTGCCATCTACTGGCCATGGTCTTGTCGAACCTAAAGGGAATAGCTGAGCAGAATCTCAATGCTGCTGTTGTGGATTACTGCATTGGTATTCCAGTCTATTTCACTGATCTGCAGAGGAGGGCTGTCCTGGATGCAGCGACTATTGCTGGTTTACATCCCCTGTTTGTTTCATGAGACGACAGCTACGGCTTTGGCATATGGTATCTACAAAAAAGACTTACCGGAGAATGATCAGCTCAATGTTGATGTGGACATGCAAGCATGCAGGTCTGCATAGCCGAGTTCAAGAAGGGGCAGTTGAAAATTTTGGCACATTCTTTTGACCGCTCTCTTGGTGGGAGAAATTTTGATGAGGTGCTCTTCCAGCACTTTGCTTCAAAGTTCAAGGAAGAGTATTAGTTTGTTTGAGGTTACGGGTTGGTTGTGAGAAAATGAAAAAAATTCTTAGTGCCAACCCCGAGGCTCATAAAATTTATCACATTCTAATTAATTTATGTTTAAAATTGTATTTTAATTAAATATTATTTAGATATAAAAATAAATGTTTTAATTTAATTTTCGAAAATTAAAAAACATTGCTACAAGACTGCATGGCCGACTTCCTTGCTTCTCGTGAAGTCGGCCATTTGAGGTCCGACATCACTTTTTTATTTATTTATTTTTTTACTTGCCCATGTGCAGACGGGGCGTTGACGGGTCAAAACTATGTTACTTTGCAAATTAAAAATTTAACGCTGCTATTCACATAATAAGATTTTGAAAATCTGCAAGAAAGCCCGTCGTCCATGCACTATCATATCTTCAGAAAAGACACAATCACATCATCGCATAACTCACACATCAACCTGCAACCCACATCGTTTCTGACAATTAACACCAGAAAGTAAAGAAAGCCGACTGATATCTCCAGCAATCCCACGGACTCGGAGCTTGGGTATCCGGCGGTAGAGCGGCATCTGCCCACCTTCGAACCCCTTACACACGCCGGCCGGGCCCAGACAGCGACTTCTGACCCCTCATACCAAACCCACAGCTGCCGCCCTGCCCGGCGGCATAGCCTCTCTTCTTCCGCGACCCGGGCTGCGGGGCGAGGTTATTGTTGAGCCGAAACCGCCCGGCGGGGGAGGAAGATGACGCGACGGGGGCGGAAATCGCAGCCGAAGCCCTGAACGGCACGACAGGTCTCCTCTGCACGAGGCGGAGGCCCAGCGCAGCCGAGGAAGGGACCCTGCGCCAGAAGAAGAAGATGCACACAGAGAGAGAGAGAGAGAGAGAGAGGAGAGAGAGAGGAGAGAGAGAGAGAGAGGACGAATGTGGCGGGGGCGGCTGACGGAAATGGACCTTGACTTGTGAAGGGAGCTGTAGAGCGGCAGTGGCGGGAGTGGAGCAGGGGAAAGTTAGCTGGGCGGCCATGGCGCCCGAGAGGGTAGGTGTTGAGCGCGGAGAGGATTGGAATAAAAAGGGAAGAGGAGTTCTTGGGGATAAGCTAATTACATCAGTATGTACACGCGTTGCGCTGTCCTCCTTGGCGTTGGTCCCTGTCACGCCGTCTGAGACAGTTCCAGAGACCCGGCTCTCACCACCGGCTCCACGGGCGCCGACGCCCTGGACGTCCACCGGCGCCAAACACAACGAGCGATGAGAGCCAAGCCCACCATGCAGAGCAAGGTGATGAGGAGGGCGACGAGAATGAGGATGACGTCGAAATCGAAGCTCTTAGGCCTGGGCGTATGGTCCTTGGTGACCTGCCTGGAGACGGACATGTTGAGCCGCCGGAGAGAAGGGAGGAGGAGGATGCGTTGGCGAGGCGAGAGCAAGAAGAAGAGTCTGTCTGTATATTTTGAAACCGGATCCTCTGTAGGAGGGACTCCATAAGTAAGTAACATGGGGTGGGATCGGGTCACCCCAATGGGGTGACCCGGGTTAATTTTTTTTTTCATATTTTTTTATATTAGGTATATTAAAATGATGTAAATGGTGTTCAATTAAGATAAAAATTAAACATAAGTTAATTAAGATATGATACAAATTATAGTAATTTTATTTTATTTTTTTAATTATTTTTTATCAATTAAAAATTATCTCAAAAATTAGTAAATCGACTTAATCTCAACATTTAAGGGATCTAATGGTGTCTAATTGAAATGAAATTTCAAACATAAGCTAATTAATATGTGATACAAATTGTAATAATTTTAGTTTAATTTTTTAAATTAATTTTTTGTCAAGTAAAAACTGTCCCAAAAATCATTAGGTCGACCTAATCTCTACATCTATGCATCAATAACTCATGATATTTATATTTTTATAATCAGTATATTTTTCTAATAATTATGATGACTTCATATTTGACTTTATTTTCGAAACCAAATGTCGTCCCGTTGAAGTACGCGCACAGAGAGTTCGTCGTACCGCGACAAACTCTGTCTGCACTTAAGTGGTCTAATTAGTGTCTAATTGAGATAAAATTTCAAATATAAACTAATTAAGAGATGATACAAATTATAGTAATTTTATTAATATCTAGGATTAATTAACATTAATAAATGATAGTCCAATGTCATACTCAGAAGTGCGCGCTCCGACAAGGCGACATCAAAAAACTGTAACGAAAATAAATTTTGAGAACACCATAATTTTTAGAAAAATATGGTGATATGAAAAATGTAAATATCCGGAATTGTTGACGTACGAATTTCGATATTAAGCCGATGCAACTATTTTCCGGATGATTTTTCAGTCAGTGTAAAATAAATTTTAAAAATTAAACTAAAATCGCCATAATTTGTAAAACTATTACATTAGTTTATAGCTAAAATTTCAACACAAATGGACATTATTTGAATGGGTTTACAAGGTACAGAATGAGTTTCAACTAGGGGTGTAAAAGGAACCCGATATTCCGACCCGATACCGATAAAAATTATCGGTTTCGGAATCGAAAAATGATACCGATAACTTATCGGAATCAGTATCAGATATTCCGATAAGTTATCGGAATCGGAATCAGAATCGAAAAAATAATCGGAATCGGTATCGGTATCGGTTATTCCAATAAATTATCATAAACTCAAAGTAAAATTATGGTAAACATCTTATCTTATTGGAATTTCGGTTCCGGTAATATTATCGGAATCGGAACGGAATCGGAACTAACCATTCTTATCGGAATCGGAACCATATTTCGATTATCGGAATCGGTATCGGAATTTGTGTTTCCGATTCCGAACCCGACCCGTTTACAGCCCTAGTTTCAACACAACATGTCATTTTCCACCGTATGTCAACGGTACGGTTCAATACGTACCGTACCACGAAAAATACGGTACGGTCGATCCGATCGGTACGGCGAACCTTGGGTGGGATGACTTTTTATTTTTTAAACCTTAACACTTTTATATATACACAGGTGTTAAAAAATAAAAAACCATCCCACCCATGACGTGGTGCTCCGATGGTGCATGGCGTTCCCGGATGGCGGTGGCGCTGTAAAACTTTTTTAACTCGGGGGAGGGGAGTGAGTCTTTTGGCAGCTTCAGAAAGAAGAGGTGGCGTTCCTCTTTTGGGGCTGTCATCCTTCGCCATTTAAGCCCTGCAAGGCCTATTCAGACTCCTCCTCTCTGACACTGGCAGGAAGCAGCAGTCGCCCAACCATAATAGGGGTGTAAACGAGCCGATACGTTCGACGAGTAGTTCGAAACTCGACTCGATAAAAGCTCGGTCCGGCTCGTTTATTTAATTAACGAGCCGAGCTTGAACAAGAAAAAAAGCTCGATTCATAAACGAGCCGAGTCTGAACACATGTGAGCTCGGCTCGATTATACTCGTGAACAACTCGTTTAAGAGCTCGTTAAGAGCTCGATTAAATACTCGTTAAGAGCTTGTCTAAGTACTCGTTAACACTTCATTTAAATATTTCTTTAAATATAATAAGTATATATTGATATAAAAATATTTATTTGTTTTTATACAGTTATTATTACAATATAAAATATTTTTGAGGGCTTAAATGTCATAGACTAAATCCACAGTGTATATTAACAAATTATGCCAATGAGGGTATATACACAGATCATGTAAATAGGGGCATGAACATAAAATTTAGTGTTGCAAGGTCCCCCAGTATATCAAGTATCTTCTTCCTCTCGAGACCGACCTGCGCAGTAGGTGAGCACCCCGGTGGGACCGAGGGGTGCGTTGTCGGCCACTGGCATCTCAGGCGACCACTGTGGACCATCTGTCAGTGGCAGACGGTGCTCTTGGCGGCCGCAGTACCGTCACCGACGGTGCAGAAAGGGGGCTCTAGGCAGTGTGCGTAGGGGAGTTACAACACCGCCCCTACCTTGTCGCACACCAACCCCCTCCCTTGTGGTGCCTATCTATTAATCTCATATTGCTTGTAACAAATTATGAATATATTTCAAACATTATATTAAAATAGTTAAATTAAGTAACTTATCAAAACTATTAAGATATGAGTTTGAAATAAGATAAATTTAGGTCTTATGAACGATCATTTTTTTTTTTGGTAAGTAAACGATCAATTTTTTACTTGTAGATTGGATTGAACTTACTTATATATATGAACTCGCAAATTCAATTAAGCTCGTTAAAATACTCGTTAAGGGCTCGAGCTCGAGAGTATTTAAACGAGCCGAGTTTGAACAGGCATTTTCAATACTCGATATAGCTCGAGCTCGGCTCGAACTCGATTAAAAATTAACGAACAGAGTTTGAGCAGCATACTACTCGGCTCGACTCGGCTCGTTTACACCCCTAACTATAATATATCGGGTTTTCTTTAAAAGTAATGTATTTTAAAAACTTTTATTAGGCGAATCGAACACTTGAAAACATACTTTGCCCACGTGAACAGTCGCGTCCGTGCGTAGGCGCGGAACTGAGGACCGACTTCCTCATGTCAGGAAATCGGTCATTTGAAGACCCACTTCTTTCCTGTGTTGTAATGGAGAGTTTTTCTAGAATTTAAATAATATTTTTTTTATATTTAAGTAATATCAAATTAAGATAAAATTTTAAACATAAATCAATTAAAACGTGATACATTTTATTATAATTTTAGTTTAATTTTTAAAATAAAATTTTATAGAGTAAAAATTACTTCAAAAATTAATAAATTATATTAATTTCAATATTCGTACTTCAATAATTCTCGATGTTCATATTTTTAGAATCATCATATTTTTCTGATAATTACGATGGTTTTATATTTTATTTTGTTATCGAAGTTCAGTGACGTCTTGTTGGCATGTGTACGTTTGAAGACACTATCAAAATCATGTTAATAATATATGAATGACTTTAAATAAAAAATAATAATACTTACTTTTAATTATTTTTATTTAGAGATATTTTTATATCATTAACATAACTCAGATATTACTATCAACAGTCACTGTTGTGGTGGTGTGGCACGTGGAAGGCCGGTGCTGACGAAACAGTTTCGAATCGCATGGCATGGAGTGCCGGAGGGCCTCCTCGCAGTAGCTCTTTGGTGATGGAAAATTGCCCAGCCGACGGCAGGAGGCGGCCCGGTCGGTGGCATCCGGGGACATGTTAGAAATATATAATGTAAGAAATGGGTTGAAAAGGTCAGAAATTATACGAAAAGATCAGAAATGGTCAGAAATATGCTAAAAAGTCGGAAAGCGAATATCTATTGGATGAGTCGAAGATAATATCTGAGTTATGTTTAAAAATAATAATAATAGTTACTTTTAATTATTTTTATTTAGAGATATTATTATTATTTTTTGAGATACAAGTCTTCTTGAGATACAAGTATAACGTGAAAGTGTAATAAACTTTTCTCTAGTATATATATATAAAAGGCCCAAGAAGCACGATTTAACTCAAAACTCACGGAAGACAAGAACACATGTTATAATCTTTAATAGATCATTCAAGGATATATATAATGTCAGAAAAGAAAAGGTTGCAACAATTCTGCTCACTCCACAAAGACAACGACGTAAGGACAACCATGCATGCAAGAGTACCAAAACGTACCCTGACAATTCCCCAGTAATTCCCCGTGTAATACCAATATCAGCTAATTTCAACGCTAGCTCCCTGACAACAGCCCCATCGATCCAGCTGAGTGCTCCTCTCCATTAAATTCTCCACAACTACCTCACAGATCTATGATGGGAAGCATAACATATCAATTGAATTAGAGAAACATATATACCATCCATGTTCCCACTGTACCTCGCTCCTTGCGTTTGAATGAAGGATCACCTTTACTGTCCAAAAAAAAATACAAACATACCATCCGAATAGGAAAAAGAGGTGAGTGAACAGATACAGCCCCACTAGAAAGAAATAGAAACAGATTCAGTCCTCAAAAATGCCAGGCGAATAGGTACGTAGCATGCACCAACAAGAGGAAACTAGTATAATTTTACAAAGGTACTAGAGATATAGTTTATAGACGGAGTGAAAGAGGAAGAATTTTTTTTTTTGTGGAACTATAAGATCCTCATGACTCCTGAGTAATTAACTCTTTGACCAAATTAAGTCAGTAGCCTGAACTCTTGTAACAATGACATTTTTTATCATGTGTAATACATCTTTTTCTTTTGCCTTTAGATATGCTGAAAACATGATCACTAATGTCCAATATTCATCATGGTTTAGAAAATTGGTTGTTTCGGATGGGAATTGGTAAACTAGATCAGATCTGGCAAGCGCTGGTAGGTTCTGGTGGGGGCACCGATGTCAGTTGGCTTTTAAGGATATAGCAGACTAATTTCCCATCTCATCTAGGAGAACTTTGACATCTCCAAATCTACAGGCCTTGCACAGATATCTGTCTAACATTGTGCTGTAGCAAGTAATACAGGATCTTAAACACAGTCACTGCATCCTCTGCCCGACCCACTAGACAGTACCCCCTAATTAGTAAAATTCTGTACGTGACTATATTAATTAGGGTCTAACACCCTTTGCAGTCATTAAATCAAAAAGATTATGGGCTTCTTGCTTCAACCTTGCCTTGCCTACACTACATAGAGAATTCACCAACGTGCTGAATGTGACAGCATCTGGTGCAATGCTCCGGGTGTTGATCACCATTTCTTTTTAATGTGTCAACAGCTTCTGTCCAACAGACTGATCAGATAGAACAACTGTGAATTATACAACTGTAGGTAACAACATTTGGGGAAATACCACAAGACGTCATCTCCTCAGGTAAGGCTCCTTCTCTGCCGAGGCTGTCAATGACAGTGCTGTAGGTAATTCAATATGACATTAAAAAAATAATAATAAATTCAAATATATGTTAAATACAATATTTGAATTATAATTCAATATGACATTAAAAAAATAATAATAAATTCACTCGATTCTCATTCTCGTCCCCCTGTCACCGTGTGGTGCAGCAAAATCCTGAATGTAAAATAAAGCATTAGACCTATATATGAAATATGATAAAAAAATCAGATGGTACATCTAGCAATAACCTCACGATTTCTAAAAGCCAGTACAAAGTATTTAATAAAGTAATTAGGTGTTAAACATTACCTAAGCATTTAAGATTGCAAGTAAAAAAAAGTGTCACAAAAAATATTTACGACGTCATATAATAAGCGTTAATTAGTTTATATTTAAAATTTTATTTTAATTAAATACCTTTTAGATCCCTTAAATACACCGGATATAAGAGAGGAATGAAAAAAAAACAAATTTAACTGACCGGACCGGACTAGAGTGATCCGCAGCGTACCGCCGCAGCATGCTCGAATCACCTCATTATGATGACCTGACGATATGGTTCGCACGAACCGCAGCGGTTTGCCGCGGTACGGCAAACCATGGTTCTAAAGCTATACTTAGCGATAGTAGATTACTTAGCACAACGGGCTTAATTTCCAAATCTCCCACGCAACAAGAGAAGGAAGGATAGCCATACAATAAGAATAAAGTGATTGATTGTGCACCAAAGATAAGAATGCGGTATATAATTGAGCAAATGAATATTCATTTTTCAAAGTGACAGGAACATAAATGATTTTCACAAGACGTTCATCGTTAATCGAATCATATGATTCTCATTTTTATTCCTAAAGGAAATATTGTGATAATCACAAAAATATTAAAGGAATGTAAGCAGTCAATATGTGTTAAGCAGATAAACAAATTTAAAGAAAATAATATTCAAGAAGGATTGTGCAATGCATAAATCCTATTTTAATCTTCGAGAAATGTGCCACAAATTTTATGTTGGAATAATCAAGTATTAAGTCACAAAATATATGTGTCAAATAATCTCATAGAAAAAGAAAATTTATTGTGAGAGATTTGATTTATTAAAGATTTTTAGATGAATATTTTATTTTCTATGTTAGAAATCATTGTTTCATCGTGAGACTCATTTTCCAATTCTATCATTATAATCAATTATTATCTGATTCTTAAAAATGATCATTTTAACCTTTGCAGAGATACTCAATTTTCGAGCATCAACAAAAAAAGTTGCTCGTTTTCTTCTTCAAAAGACTTGTTTCGGATAAGAGTGAAACAATTGTTTCCAAGTTCTTTTAAAATGATCGTTTTCGAGTCTTGGTGATATAATCGACTCCGGGGAGTGTAGAATGGTCGTTTTGGTTGAGATTAGAATGATCATTTTCATTCTTTATAGTATACTCATTTTGAGTTTCTTTATTAAGCTTGTTTTTTTAGTATAACACTCAACTCATTTTGAACAATACTCACTTTTTCATTTAATTTGAGACTTGTTTTGGGCTCTTTCGTAAGAATATTAATTTGCTCTAAATCCAATTACTTGTTTCTGAGTTTCTTAAAGAATTAATCGTATTTAGTCCTTTATAGAGTACTTGTTTTGAGTTAGATTGCAAGCCTCGTTTTTATTTTGTTTCACAAGATTTGATTTTGGCATTGCCCTTGACATTTGTTTTATAGTTGTTCTTTAAGAATCGATTTTGTGGTTCTTCTCATAATACTCATTTTTCTTACAAAAGATTTGTTTTGTTGATTATGCTCTTTTTTATTCAAAAAATTTTATTTTTCTTGAGAGTGATTACGGGTTTTATTCTTATGTGATTTTGTCATTACAATTTATTATCACAAAAATTATTGTTAATAAATTTTATTATCACCAAAATATGAGTTAATTATGAATTGATCAGATTCTATTCATCATTACCCGTTCTGCTCCATCTGGGGAGGAGACCAGGCGGAGGTGTTATTGCCGATCGAAGTACACAGCCACCATGGAGACTGTATTGTTGATGAGTTGGCTGAGGGAGATAAGAAATCACATGGCTGAGGGAGATAAGGAGAGAGAATAAATTAAAGAGAAAGAAAACAACATTTACTGTAGGTCAGAGAGAGAGAGAGAGAGAGAGAGAGAGAGAGAGAGAGCAAAGAATCACTGTAGCTATATTACCCACAGTGATATGCATTCTAGCTACAGGAGAGAGAAATAGATTAAAGAGAAAGAAAAACTTGTAAAAATCTTTGTAAAAATATGATACACATCTTGAAAGTAGTCACTGTTGGCAATGAGGGAGGGCAGAGAGGTTGTGGTAGCATTTACGGAAGGAGGTGTTATTGCCGATCGAAGTGGTGGTACACAGCCACCATGGAGACTATTGTTGATGAGGTTTTTTTTAGTATGCGATGTGATCTGCTTCACCAAACAATATTTACTGTAGAGAGAGAGAGAGAGAGTTATTGTAGCTGCTGAAGTCCGGTCCTCCTTTGCACCATTTGGACTCGTAATTTAACTAGTTTTTGTGTAGAGCGCTCGTGCGAAGGATGCAGAGCAGGGTAGTCAACAACATGGTCTAAAACCTGATGTTGTGACATATACTACTTTGCCTTGGGGTTTCTTCAAGGCTGCAAGAGTTGTTGCTGCACAATCATTGCATAATGAGATGCTCTGCTGTGGTCTCGTCCCAAGCCTTGCAACCTACATTGTTGTGTTGAACGGACTTTTGCAAGAACCAGCATCTTGATGAAGCTCTGAAATTTTCAGAAAGCATTGATGCCGGTAGACTACATGGGGGCATAAAGGTTTTCAATATTCTTATGGATGGCATGTGCAGAGCTGGAAGAATGTCAGAAGCCATGAAACTATTGGTTCAATTTCCGCTAAAGACTTGCTGCCAGATGCCATTACTTATTATATAGTTATTAGAGGATTTGTCAATAATAACCTTTTCAATTATGCATATGAGGTATTCTTTAATATAGAGAAAAACGGTTATACTCCAAGTGCTTCCATTATAATGCTATTATCCAAGGTTTTCTTAGGCAGGATGACACATGTAAGGTAGTAGAATATCTCAGTAAAATTAATAGACGAGAAAGGATTTCAAATAGATGCATCTACTTTGTCTGTGTTCCTAAACTTTCTACAAAGTAGTGGGCAACATCACAAATACATTGAACGACTTTCTCAATTATCTTTGGGTGCTAAGAAGACAACAGATGTGAGCATAGGGATGTTATTGGAGGTTTTAAAGCATCGGAAGACTGGCTTTCGGTGGATCATGTGGAAAGAGCAATACTAATTCTCCCCCTCACATCTGAGTTCCTACTGGCATACATGAACTGCTGCCATTGCTCTTGCTTCCAATCAATGCACTTGCACCAGGTTGAGCTGTTACCCTGGCTCCTGCTGTGGCAACAACCTGGGTAGTTGGCATTGCTGTGTCAGGCAAGGATCTGGTGGCCTCCTTGGTAACATTTACTGCAATGCCTGGGAGAAGGGCAGATCGGATATCTATGCCAAGGTTTTAATAGGTGAATGGTGTTGAACAATCTGCAACATATATTACCAGATGACAGTGTTTTATTGGGACTGAAACCAGCTGAGGAGGGTCATTGCGGAGTCATATGGGAGAATGGTACTGGTTCATATGATCCGACCAGATATGCAACCTTGTCTGGAGTGGCCTGAGGTTGCATGTGCAGATGAATGAGTTCATAATTCTTCACATGTATATTTTTTATCGGCATTAGGTTTGAGTGTACATAAAAATTTTCATTTTTTGGTTGAATGAAACCATCATAATTAAGCGGGCAATAATGGATGCATATCTAACTGTACTTTTACCATGTTTGTTCAATAACATTACGACATTGTAATTCTTTATTTTCCTTCGTTTTAGGCAGCAGTAAACAGATTTTTGTTTTTTTGGCTTTTCTTTCTATTTCCTCGCTTTGAACCCAGGTGAATGTGAAAACAAAGGCACAATGGGTATAAGTTTGACTCAGTTAAGTTGTCAGATTTCTGTTTTAACTTTCTGAGGATTTCAAAGGTCATTGTACGCCCCTCTTTCGCGTCTCGGTTTGACTACAGAGAATGTTCTAATTAGTTTGACTGTTGGGCTCCGAAGCGTCGCCTCCGGACCACATTAGTCGCCCGTCCATTAATGCTGCAAACGGATCCAGATAATATCTAGATCTAATTTAAATTCGTATCCGATTATTTAGATATTATCCGTTTAACAGATATTCGGCGGAGCGGATTTCGGATACGGATATTATCCGAATAATAAACAGAGTGGATACTGAAATAGGTGATCCGCTCCGAATAAAGTTATTTTTTACCATTAGATTTTAAATCTAATATGATCCATCTATAATTATAATATATAATATATCTAATATTAATTTTTTGTTTAGAGAATATTTTTAATATTTGTATTTTTTAAAAAAATTACAGATTTTTTTTATTTTTTATGATTTTTAGATCACTTAATATATTTTATTAAATTTATATTTTCAAAGCGGATAATATCCGTATCCACTCCAAATCTGAAAATTATCCGATTAAATATTCGTTCTGTATTCAAATTGTATTCAGACGAATACGAATTATCTGATTAACTATTCGGATCGGAACCGAAAAATTTATATCCACTCCATTTACAGCTCTAACGCCCATTACTGCTATACAATAGACCGATCTCCAACCCAGCAGGGATATGTCGGAGCTCTGATGCCCATTCCTCATTCCTGCCTCTCATCAGCAGATTCAGCACCACTACGCCCGAGCTAGTGGTGTCCTGAGAAGGGGGACGTTTGCGTAGAGATGGACTGGAAATGTTCTCGGCATTGCGGCCATGACGAAGATGGATCAAAATAGTAAATTAAAGAAAGATTATAAATTAAAAGAAATTATTGGATGGTAATGTCGAACGCTTAAAGAGGGCAGATGAGACCAATTAGGCAATTACCCACCTTCAGGAAAACCGTCAAGTTTGGACTAGAAATTAGTTTTTGAGAAAAAAAAAAATCAAAAATCACTGACTAACAATTAACTAGGAGGCTCAAAAGAAAAGAAAAAAAAGACCGAGAAATCAAATCATCGTTTTTTTAATTATATATATCAGGCACGCCATTAGTAAATAGATCGGATACGCGATAATAGTCACCAATGAAGTTCTACATCCAACTTCCATTAATATAGTGATCCTAGTAGAAATTTTTTTTCGTTATAAAACTGGAATCTACCATTGCTAAGTAATCTACTATCGCTAAGTATAGCTTTAATTAGAACCATGGTTCGCCGTACCGCGGCAAACCGCTGCGGTTCGTGCGAACCATATCGTCAGGTCACCATAATGAGGTGATTCGAGCATGCTGCGGCGGTACGTTGCGGATCACTCTAGTCCGGTCCGGTCATTAAATTTGTTTTTTTTTTCATTCCTCTCTTATATCCGGTGTATTTAAGGGATCTAAAAAATATTTAATTAAAATAAAATTTTAAATATAAACTAATTAACGCTTATTATATGACGTCGTAAATATTTTTTTGTGACACTTTTTTTTACTTGCAATCAAAAAGATTATGGGCTTCTTGCTTCAACCTTGCCTTGCCTACACTACATAGAGAATTCACCAGCGTGCTGAATGTGACAGCATCTGGTGCAATGCTCGGGTGTTTGATCACCATTTCTTTTTATGTGTCAACAGCTTCTGTCCAACAGACTGATCAGATAGAACAACTGTGAATCATACAACTGTAGGTAACAACATTTGGGGAAATACCACAAGACGTCATCTCCTCAGGTAAGGCTCCTTCTCTGCCGAGGCTGTCAATGACAGTGCTGTAGGTAATTCAATATGACATTAAAAAAATAATTAAAAATAATAATAAATTCAAATATCTATTAAATACAATATTTGAATTATAATTCAATATGATATTAAAAAATAATAATTAATTCACTCGATTCTCATTCTCGTCCCCTGTCACCGTATGGTGCAGCAAAATCCTGAATGTAAAATAAAGCATTAATAGACCTATGAAATATGATTACAAAATCAGATGGCACATCTAGCAATAACCTCACGATTTCTAAAAGCCAGTACAAAGTATTTATAAAGTAATTAGGTGTTAAACATTACCTAAGCATTTATCCATGCTCTTTTACCGCAAAATCTATTTCAGATAAAGGCCAGTAAGTATCCAACGACCGACATACAATTAATTAAATGGCATGTCAAGGGCAACGCTCACACGGATCGATGTGACCTTGGCTATGCATATGCACGAACATCATAGGACTTTTTGTACTAAAAAGAAAAAGGGTTATTGTACTTGTACATTGTACTTTAAATGTAATGTGATTAGGTAATAGTTCATGTGGTGCTCGTCACATGAGGAGTAATAAAATTACAATCTAATTGTTGAATACTACATAGATTTGTTGCCTAATCACATTATACTTAAAAGTACAATGTGAAAGTGTAATAAATTTTCTCTAGTATATATATATAAAAGGCCCAAGAAGCACGATTCAACTAAAAACTCACGAAAGACAAGAACACGTGTTATAATCTTTATAGATCCTTAAAGGATATATATAATGTCAGAAAAGAAAAAGATGCAACAATTCTAGTCACTCCACAAAGACAACGACGTAAGGACAACCATGCAAGAGTTCCAAAACGTACCCTGACAATATATTCCGAGCAGTATAAATTAATCCCCTTGCAATACCATATCAGCTAATTTCAACGCTAGCTCCCTGATAGGGGTGTCATTGGGCCGGGCCGGCCGGAGGCCCGCAAGCCCGGCCCAGTTTTAACCGGGCTTGGACCGGGAAAATAAGTCCTTTAAATTTTTGGTCCGGCTCGGTCCGCCCGAAAAAATAGGACAGAGCTTGGGCTTTGTGACGCCCGCCCGGTCGGCCCGCCGGCCCGAAAAATATAAATATAATTTATATTAATATGAATTTTATATTTAGAAAGAGATTATATATATTTTTTCTACAATAAATCTACTCAAAAACATAATCTTTTACAAGTTAAATGTTATATAGATATAAGTAAAATATATATTATTTTTTTATAGATTATTATAGTAGATATATTAAAATTATATATTATATAAATAAAAATAATATTTTTTCCGGGCTTTCGGGCCGGGCTTTCGGGTCGGGCCGGGCTTTTTCGGGCTTTTCTGGGCCGGCCCGACCACCCATACCTGGCCTAACCCTGGCCTCGGCCGGGCCGGGCCGGCTTTTAAAACCCAGGCCTGGGCCGGGTCTAGCAAGGCCCGGTCCAGACCCGGCCCATTGACACTCCTACTCCCTGACAACAGCCCCATCGATCCAGCTGAGTGCTCCTCTCCATTAAATTCTCCACAACTCCCTGACAGATTTATGATGGGAGGCATAACATATCAATTGAATTAGAGAAATAGTAATAAACATACCATCCGAATGGGAAAAAGAGGTGAGTGAACAGATGCAGCCCCATTAGAAAGAAAAAGAAACAGATTCAGTCCTCAGAAAATGCCAGGCGAATAGGTAGCATACACCAACATAGAAAACACAGCAATTATGAAAAAATATAAAATATTAAAAATTAATATAGACAGACAAACACCTGGAGGAAAAGAATTATCAAGACCTTTCAGAAATACAATATGCTTTAATTTTGATCCCTTTATGCATCCAATATTATCGATATCTACTATCATAGTAGGGATCGACTATATATATGACAAGAGGGATGCTACGCATCTGCTCAACTGTAAGCAAGGAATTCATTCCTCCAAGCCGATAAAAAACAGAAGTCATGAAGAATATCAAGTGTTTACGTACCATCATGAACATGGCCAAGAGAGAAACCTAGTACACAAGCTTACCTTAGCATTTATTTCACACTATATGGCATGCATGCAGTTGTTGATTGCATGGCAATTCACTTTATTAGACCTATGATTTTGAATTCCATGCCTCTGAATTGCCTTGCCTTAATTCTCAGGTTTCTCAGCATTCTCTTAGCTTGTTCAGTTCCTATATAGATATATTGGCACAAACACTAATGACTGGAGACAAGACTAATAATGAAAGCTATTGAGTACCAGAAGCAGACTAATCTACTTCCCACAAGCCAAAAGTACAGGACGACCAATTCAAACTTTTTTAAACCAACATAATAGGACAACAACCGAAATAATAAAAATATTAAATAAGAAGGCACAGTGAATGGAGTTATAAATAAAGGGAGAATGATAACCAACAGATATGGAAGTGTAAAAAGATCAAAATAAAGTAATAAAATATTAAGTACATGACAAAGTGAATGGAGTTTTAAAGATCCTTTATGTACAAAGGAACGGAGAAGCATATACCCAGCAGATATACAAATGTAAAAGAGCACCATAATGAAATTTAGAGCCAACTTGATTTAGTTTCTTTGCTAACTGAGGAATACTACAACGATCAGAGAGCCCTTGATAAACTTGTTGTGACAACCATTTTTAAAATTTTAAAATTTTAATTTATCTTTGGATTGATTTATTTAGATTTTATTTATTTACATGGACATGGTCTTATTTAATTCGTTTGACCTCTCCCACTAATCTCAGTTAGTGTTAATTATATCAGTATAGAGGACTGAACACCCTTGATTATCCATCAGACAACTCATTTAAAATAGAAGAGCGTGACTCACAATTGAATGAAAATAAATTATACATGAAAGAAAATAAAATTGCAAACATGCAATCTATTTTTTTGAAATTTTATGATATTTATTTCATTTTATTAATTTTTAAAGTCATTTTATCATTTTTGGGTATTTTAAACATCATTGATTTCATTTATTTAATTATTTTGTCATTTATTTATTTAAAATATGATTATCTGAATTAGATTAATATTTTCATTTATTTATTTGATTTAAAGGGAAATTAACCTAAGGTGAACAAAAAATGACATGAAATATAACGTGTTTGTTATTTTTAAGTTATAGTAAAATAAACAACAATGTTTGTGATTGGCCTCCCGATCAAATAATAGAAATGAAACACTTCTAGTTTGATCAATAACTTTAAGTTGAACTTTGTATCTGACAAATATTAGAAGAAAGATAAAATCTTAAAACATATAGAACTTTGTAATAAATAGTGAACATAATGAAAAAAAAAAATATAAGCAATACTTGAGACAACAAACTTACGAAGATAGAGTAATTAACTTTCACAATAGAATTACCACTATCTACTTTAACTTTTCTTCTACATTTGTTACATGAATTGTAAAGCCAATTATATTCGGTTTCAATCTTCATCATTTTTGTCAATATCACACACTGACTAATCTATATTAATACAATAATTTGTTAAATCATGAAATTGTACTTTTAGATAATCAAACATCAAATTTTACAAAATATAAATTGTCATTGGCTACAATGTATGCATAAAATGTAATATATGTGTTCATATTTTTCACATGTCCAGTCTCTCGAATGTTATCTAGAAATTTTTGCTCTGTTATTGGAGCAAATCTTCTTTGATAGAATATATGATGATTGGCTTGATAATTGTGAAATATTTGAAGCTATTTGTTGTCCACCCACAAGTTTGCATATATAGTATAAAGAAAGAATAACATACTATGCAAAATGATTTATATTTAAGTTGTATTGCTATAAGTTTACCTGCTTTTGAATTCCACAATTTCAGGTAAGGTAAGTTTTGATCACTTAATATTTGGTAGTGTACAAAGAGTTCGACAAGGTACCAATACCTAATAAAGAAATAAGCATAATGGTCTAATAAATAATGCTTGTAAATGATAAGAAATAAATAAATATTTCATGAGAGTCTAGTGAAATACCTTTCCACAACTTAATTCTTACTAGATGTAAGATTAAGACAAATAGTGCTAGAACATCATGTACGACATCTTTTGCGACTTACTCAACAAAATTACCCCATACTGTGCAAGTCAATTTTTTCTTGCTACAAATTATCATGAAAAAGTAATATTCAGTATATATGATGGGTAACCCTCAAAAGATTTAACAAATTGTAAATTGTAATCACAATATAATGATTTGGACTTACTGTTCGTCTTCTAATTCAAATGTTAATCTTTTAGTTTTATTTTCATTATTTTCCCATTCTTCGATATTTCCAATTCTTGTCAGCTCTTCAATTATATCTATCAAGAATTTACATAAGAAAACATATTATTTATTCGAGCTTGAAAGATGTAAATTGGATTTTTTTTCTTGTAATACATCTAAATCATTAAGATTAACTAAAAATATACAAACAAATCATCGATGCAAGTAATTATGGACAAACATTTGCTAATGAAAAATATTGAGTTTTTATTTTTTAGTCCCCTACGAATAAATATACTTCACTTTTATTATTTTTTTAGTTCCTAAAATCTTCGCCTTTGTTCTTATTAATCTCTGTTGTTTACTCGATAACTAGAGGGCAACACCATGAGTGTGGGTTGGGACGATGGTGCTGGGGAGGAGGGGGGACTTAGTAGGTCAACATACAATAGATGCACAGTACTGGGCTGGGGAAGAAGAGGGGATTTACTGTTGTGTAAATAGTGGGTACAATAGTTTTGCATGGTGATATATAACATCCATAATCCATACAGTGCAAACATAACGACATAATACAAGTTTGCGTTAATCAACATAGGCATCAATCCAAGATAACAACAATAGATGAGCAAATTGTACATGCTAAAATATGAACAGAATATAAATCTATATGCTGTGAGGCGTCGTTCCAATAGGAACTTGCCTTAGAGAGGATATCACCCCCACTGTAGGTGCGAAAAGGAAACGATGATCTTCTCCCAGGGTACAACCACATCCAATGAGATGACAGTCGCACACTGTTGATCTCGTAATCGAAAACTACATAATATGTAAAGTAGTTTCTCGATTGAAAATAGGGCAAAAAAGCATGCACCAGACACCGATGATGTGGAGAACGAGATAGTCGGCGGCAGAGAGGAAGGCACGACACATCGATGGAAAGAAGCGACGGCGACGTCCTCTCGATGGTGTTGGCCCTTTTTCGGTGCGGCAGCAAGCTAACCTAGAGGGAGGGTGAATAGGTTTTTCTGAAATCTGAAATAGAAACTTAAACACAGAAAAATTAGCACTTGAAAGTTTGGTTAGTTCAGTGTGATGAAGAGTAGCAGTGCGGAAGCAAATGACAATCACACAAAAGACACAAGAGATTTATCCTGGTTTGACCCTTCCCATATGGAAGTCCTACGTCTAGTCCCCAAGCAACCTCTTGAGATTTTACTAACCAAGGGTGCAGTCCCCCTCAAGGACATTACAACACCCAGCACCCCAGCTGGTCTTCTTCTCGTTCCCGGGCAAGAAGGCAGCCTACTTCTTTTACAGGCTCAGAAGCAAACCTACTTCTTTTACATGCTCATAAGCAAACCTACTGCTACAAACCCCAGTGCGGTTTTGCTAGACACAAACCCCTACCTAGGTTCTGCACTGTATACAATCCTATAGCTGGACAAAAATCTTTCTTAGAAAAGAAAGATCAGACCGAGAGCTATTACAAGATGAACACTATGGACTCTAGCTCATAGTCACAGACTCTCCCCAGATTTACAATGAGCGCAGAGAGAGAGAGAGAATAAAGAGAGAAGGAAGGAAGCTTGAAGAAGGCTTGAATGCTTGAGATGCACTTGATCGCTTCTTCTTTGGCTCAGGCTCTTTCTCACTTTTCCTTTGAGTGTATGTGGCGTTTAGGTTCCTTACTGGTTGTACACTCCTTCAAGATCTTCAGGAAGCTCTACTTGTGTTCTTCAGCCATGCTTCATCTTTTATATGAGCAGCTTTTGGATGGATCCATTGGAGAGACCTATTGGAGTTCTAGCTGTTGCTCTTCATTTGTCTTGATCAACCTTTGGTGGTCTTCGAGGTCTGTAAGCATGGCAGAAAGTGTTAGCATAAAAGAGTGTTTATGATAAATGGTGCATATCACTGTGTTTCTGCTAACATGATAAAAACTGATGGGTCATATCTTTTTCTGACATGACTCTGAAACAAGCATGCAGCTTTAGCTGTCAGAAGATATTTGACTTCTCATTAGGCACCAAAAACACTTTAAACAATCGTTATTTAATAAAAGGCAAATCTTTTTAATAGAAAGCAAATCGTTATGATGATCAAATCGTTATGGCAAGTAAATCTATGTGAAACTTATCAAATCGTTGTCACTAACAAATCGTTATGAGAACCAAATCGATGTGAGGCTTAATGAATCATTATGAAAGACAAATCGATGTGAGGGAAAATCGTTGCGCTCACTTATCAAATCGTTATGAGCCTTAACGAATCGTTATAGAAGGCAAATCAATGTGAGGGCAAATCATTGCGCTCACTTATCAAATCGTTATGAGCCTTAACGAATCGTTATAGAAGTCACTAACCAAATCGTTGTGGCGCTTATAAAATCGATTAAAACCAAATCGTTGTAGCGCTTATTAATTTTGCACTTGAACTGAAATCGATGTATATAGATTAGACATCGATTTTATCATTTTAGTGCACCTTATTAAATCGTTGTGAGACTAATCATCTTGTTATGAGATTGATGCGACACAGATTAAACGAGATATTCAATAATATTTAATTAACCATAATTTTGTTATCACAAAGATATACTTGATATCATCATAAGTTTTGTTATCACCAAAATACAAGGACAAACATAGAGTGGTTCAACAGATGGTGAGGGCAAGAAGAGACCAGCAACAGAGAGCGATTCCCCGGTAGTGTGCACAGCGTTGCAAACAGAGAGTGCCAGAGAGAGACCGCAAGGGATTTTCTTCTGGAAGAAGACTAGGTCAACCCGATTTCTCTCTCTCTCTCTCCTTATCACAACTGCCCACGCTCCACTACACGTCGGTTTACTTCTACAGGGACGGGTGCATCCCACAGGTCCACCAAGCAAAAAGGAAAAAACATATTGGAAAAACTGTGACGGCCCAATAAGGCCCGCAGTCACCTCACACGCGCCACCGGTCCAGCCTTGCCGACAGGCGGGTGCGCATGTATGGTCTTGGGCATACCTCCCTCTAGTTCCATAGGAACAAGTCCTTAGAACCACAAGAGCTTATAAAGGCCACTCTCCCTTACTAGTGTTTTCCAATATGCGGCAAACCATAACACATAAGGCACACTCTCCTACCAAATCTTGAGTTTCCCTTTAAACTTGCAACCATCCTTCTTCTACCCAACATTTACTAGGTCTATAAATAATGGATGCTTGGTTCTTGCCCGCGTGCGGGTTTGAAGCTCTGAGAGAAGAACCACCATGGCCGCTGCCCTGAACTTGTGCAAACATGACACCGGAGATGTTAGAGCGGCTAGTCTCGAGGAAGAAGGGGACAGATGCGGAGGATGGAAGTCGAAACCAACTTAGGATGTTTTAAATATTTCAAATTACCATTATTTTTAGATGAAATATTCTTAAAATATTTGCTTTTTGTTTACTAGGTGAATTTTTATGTTAGAGTTAGAAGAATTTAGGAACTAAAAAAATAATAGGTAAATATTTGCGAAACTAGAAAGAAATACATTTATTTACAAGGATTAGTATATCTTGTTGAAATGGAATATGTGTGAATCACCTTAGTTATTTTTGCATGACACTAAAATGGATACATAAGCTTATTGTTTTAATTAATTGCATGAAACTGATCGTTCATCATATAATTGCATGACATTGGAAAAGGGGTTCGGCCCCTGATCTCCATATTATTACTCCATAACATGGATATGCTTGCACCTCATTAATATTATTCTGCCAGGGCATTATTTATGAAGTAGGTGGCGCCCATGGACAATCTCTTATACACCAGCACTTCGAGTCGCAGCAGTGGCCGGTCTTGTATCCGTGCCTTTTACATTCTTGCTTGCAATTGTAGGCGAACACGCAGATACCATAGAAGAAGCTAGGTAGAGTTGCACATTCTACTTGCAGCCGCACCTGCTCGTCACCTGCAGTGGAAACTCGATATCGAAGGAAGATATGAGGAAATTTGACCAGTACTCATTCATCAGTATTATGCAACGTATATATCTACCGGCCATTTTCATTCAAATATACGTACCTTAAGAAATGATAGAATATGATCAAGTAAAAAAAAAAACTTAATTTAAAAGGTTGGCAGTGATAGGAGACCGGTCGAGTAATAAATAAATGGATATGTATATATAGGGTGAGGGCTGGCTGTGGACCGGGGAAAAGGGGGCATATATGTGAAGCATGTTGGGTAGAAGATGTTTGGCTAAAGTCTTGAAGATTGGGTAACTCAAGGTTCTAAGAGGGAGTTGTGTTCTTGTGTGTTTGTGTGTATGGGGTTTTGTCCATATTGGAAAACACAAGAAAGTTGAAGGCCTTATATCTAAGGGTGCACCTTAGGATATGTTCTAATGAAAATGAGGAAGCTATGCGACAAAAGTCACACACGCGCGCCAGGCCGGGCCGGGCTCACACGCGTGCCCGCCCGCCGGTGGGGCTGGGCGCGCGCGTGTGTGACTTGATTGGGCTGGGCCTTCTGTTTTCCTTTTTGCCATTTTCTTCAAGTGTAGGGGCGCGCCCATTCCTGAAGAGACGTGGGTTGGTTGGAGGGGGCGTGCGCGGTCAGGTATCAAGACGCGAAGAGAGAGAGAGATTTTTCTGAGGGTTCTTTTGAAACTCTGTTGACTCGCTCCCTCTCCGCGCTTCGCTTGTCTCCCTGCTGGAACCGCGACACACCAACGGGGAACTCCGCTCTCTTCCGACCGCGACAGTCTCTTGTCATCGCCGTGCTCTTCGACGGCAGCCACGGACGCATCCCTGCACTCACCTTCGGTCATCGGCGGGAGAACACTTTCGTCATCGTTCAGTGCACGATCTTCTCTCCCTGTGTTTTTCCCACTCGTTCTACATTAAGGGGACTTAGATTATTATGATAGCTTGCGATTTACGGTATTGATTGTGTGCGCTGTCAATCCCGTTGTCGTGGTTGTATCCTGAGGGAAGATCGCCGGTTCCCGTCACACCTTATAGTGGGGGGGCGATATCTTCTCGAAGGCAAGTTCCATTATGAAACACCTCCACCGATTTAGTTCATTTTCTGTTTACATATTGTCAATCATAATATCTGAAATCACAAATATTTCTGTTCATTGGGATTCGCCTATTGTTGTTCTTAATCGAATTATATTTGATACAATGTTTGCATTGTTCATATCGTTCTGGATGAAATGCCATGCCGTATGTGTATATCCCACTGTTCTTATAACAGTCTTCGAAAAGATATCACCTATGGCATCATCATCTGCAACCTTCAAAGTGGACATGTCTGGGATGCCCGCAAAGTTTTCTGGGCAATACTTCAAACATTGGCAACAACGGATGAAGATATGGTTCACTATGATCGGGTTGATTTTGTTTATAGAATCTGATCCTCCAAATGTGGTTGAGAATGACCCTGAAAGTGCAAAGAAGGCTGCTAAATGGAAGGAGAAGGATCGACTGGGACATGGGTGCATCTTGACTGCACTGTCTGATGTCCTTTTGATGTCTACAGCTTTTCTACATTCTTGACTTCGAAGGCACTTTGGGATGAGCTTGATTGGAAATACAACACGGAAGACCAAGGTCTGGAAAAGTATTCCGTTGGCAAATTCCTCAAGTTCCACATGTTGGAGGGCAGATCTGTGGCTGAATAGGCACATGAATTTCTCCTCATGATCCACAGTTTGGCAGAGGCTGAAATGAAACTCCCCAAAAAGTTTCAAGTCATGTGCATCATTGAGAAGTTTCCGAAGTCCTGGGAGGATTTTGGAATGGCCCTTAAACACCGTAAGGGATCTATCTCACTTGATGACTTGATGAGAGCCATTGCCATTGAGGAGGAACATAGGAAGGAGAAACCTGCAATGCCTGTAGAAGCAAGTGCAAACTTTGTGTCAAAATATAAGAATAAAGATTCAAAAGGCAAGCCCAAAGTTGATTCCTCTGCACAGATGAAACCCAAGGGAAAGATTAAGAAGAAGAAGAAGCAAGGAGATTGCTGGGTTTGTGGTCAGAATGGTTATTTTCGTGGAGTATGTCCCAAAAGGAAAGAGAAAATGGCACAACAGACCACTGCAACCCAGCCCCAGGTCAATGTAGTGACTGGTGGGGCTTCTTCTGATGACATGTATGTATCACTTAACCCTCAACTGTTTGCAATCTATGAACCCAATGAATGGTTAGTAGACACTGGAGCCAATGTACATTTATGTGTTGACAGGGCTAATTTTGTGTCTTATCAGACCATTCATGACTACTTCGTGATGATGGGGAATGGCAGCACTGCCAGGGTGATGGGGATTGGACGCGTGGACCTGAAGTTTAATTCAGGACGTGTACTGCCTCTTCACAGGGTGCACCATGTTCCTAGTGTTAGAAGGAACATTTTATCTAGTTCTAGTTTAGTTAGAGAGGGTCATGAACTCAACTTTAAATGTAATAAAGTCGTGATACTTCGTCAGAAATCTTTTATTGGCAAATGTTATTTGTCTGATGGGTTATTTAAAGTGTATGTGAATCATGTGTTGAATAAAAATTTAGATGTTGATGTTTTTAATTCTACATCTGTTCCTGTTGCTTATAATGTATCAGATTCATCAGATTTATGGCATGGACGATTAGGTCATCTAAACTTCAATTCTTTGAAACATATGATGAACCTGAAATTGATTCCAGAACATACTGTTGACAAAACCAAAAAATGTGATATCTGTGTACATGCTAAACAACCTAGGAAACCTTTTCCTACTGTGGTGAGAGATTTAGAAATTTTGGATCTTAATTGTGCATACAGATATCTGTGAATTCAATGGTGTGTTAACTAGAGATCATAAAAAGTATTTTATTACCTTTATAGATGGCTGTAGTAGATACTGTTATATATATCTACTTAAGTCTAAAGATGAGGCTTTACAAAAGTTTATCATCTTTAAGAAAGAAGCAGAGACTCAAACATGTCATGCGCTTAAGAGATTGAGGTCTGATAGGGGTGGAGAGTATACTTCTAATCAGTTTATTGAATATTGTCAAGACAATGGAATTATTCATGAAACAACTGCTCCCTATTCTCTACAGTCTAATGGAATTGCAGAACGAAAGAACCGTACTTTTATTGACATGGTCAACTCTCTCCTGCAGAGTTCAGGACTGCCTAGCTATTTGTGGGGAGAAGCATTGAATACGGCTTGCCGTATTCTGAATTATATTCCTCTGAAACACAAAGATAGTAGTCCATATGAACTTTGGAGAAACAAAAAGTCTAGCTTGTCTAGCTTGAAATACCTTAAAGTGCGGGGGTGCCTAGCTAAGGCACTTGTCACTGAACACAAGAGGAAAAAGCTGGGACCTAAGACTGTTGACACTGTCTTTCTGGGCTTTGCTGAAAACAGCTATGCATACAGGTTTCTAGTGATTAAGTCTGAGATTCCTGGCATAGATGTTAACACCATAGTTGAGTTTCGTGATGCTACATTATTTGAGAATGTGTTCCCCATGAAGACTGGTTTACCTCAATCTGTGTCTTCTGAGACTGGGCCTTCCACATCTTCATCCATTCAAGATCATGTGGAAAGGATGACAAATGTGGGGGCAAGTGCATCCAGCTCTCATCCTGATTCTGATAGTCAGGAAGAGGAAGTAGAACCTAGAAGGAGTAAGAGACAAAAGATTGCCAAGGATTTTGGAAGTGATTTTATTGCTTTCCAAATCGAGGGTGATCCTCTTACTTTCAAGGATGCCATGGCTTCTACTGAAGCATGGCATTGGAAAGAAGCCATTAAAAGTGAAATGGATTCCATTGTTGCTAATGGCACCTGGGAACTAGTTGATCCTCCTATTGGTTCTAAAACAATTGGATGCAAATGGGTCTTTAAAAAGAAGCTTAAGCCAGATGGAACTGTTGACAAGTATAAAGCTAGGCTAGTTGCTAAGGGGTTCAAACAGATGGAGGGGATAGATTATTTCGATACCTATTCCCCTGTCACTAGGATGACTACTATCAGGGTGCTGGTTGCCTTGGCTTCTATATATGATCTGATTATCCATCAAATGGATGTGAAGACCATCTTTCTAAATGGAGATCTTGATGAAGAGATCTATATGGATCAGCCTGAAGGGTTTACAGCTCCTGGTAGTGAGCAAAAAGTCTGTAGACTTGTCAAGTCCTTGTATGGTTTGAAACAAGCCCCTAAGCAATGGCATGAGAAATTTGACATGACCATCATGTCATTTGGTTTTATAGTCAATGAGTTTGATAAATGTGTTTACTACAAAGTGAAAGGTAATGAATGTGTGGTCCTATGTCTATATGTAGATGATATTCTACTTTTTGGCAATGGTTTGGGAATTGTTAATGAGACAAAATCATTCTTAAGTAGTAGATTTGAAATGAAGGACATGGGTGAAGCAAATGTAATTCTAGGACTGAAGCTGATTAGATCAGCTGAAGGGATAACAATTTCTCAATCTCATTACATTGAGAAAGTTTTGGAGAAATTTGGCTATCTGAATTGCAAAGTTGTTTGTACACCCTATGATCCTGCAAGAATCTTTTACAAGAATAAGAGTGGTGTGCCTATGTCTCAGTTACGATGTTCCCAAGTTATAGGAAGCTTGATGTATCTTGCAAACTGTACTAGGCCTGATATTTCATATGTAGTTACTAGACTCAGTAGATACACTAGCTGTCCTGACCGTACTCACTGGGAAGGCTTGGATAGAGTGCTGAGGTACCTGAAAGGTACTATCACTCTAGGCTTGCATTTTGGGAAATTCCCTGATGTCCTGGAAGGATACAGTGATGCAAGTTGGATAGCTGAAAACTCAGGAAGTAATGGTGTTACAGGGTATGTTTTTACCTTGGGGAATGGTGCAGTCACTTGGAGGTCGACTAAAGAAACCATTCTATCTCGGTCTACTTTTGAGGCTGAGTTGTGTGCTTTGGACACGACTGGTATGGAGGCTGAAGGGATTAGGGGGCTCCTTATAGAACTTCCCCGAATGAATAAGCCTATACCTGCGATCTCAGTCCATTGTGATAATATGACCACAATTGCAAAGATCAAAAGTTCAAAGTACAATAAAAAAGAAAGGAGACACATCCAACTCAGACTAAAGTTTGTAAGGGAGTTAGTGTCTCAGGGAGTGATAGTTGTGGATTTTGTTGGTACCAAGAATAACACAACTGATCCTCTGACTAAAGGGCTTAATAAGAATTTAGTCCTGAAATTTAGGATGGGATGGGACTGAAACCCATTCATAGTTCTTCTGCAGTGGCAACCCAACCTATCTGAGTAGAGATCCTACAAAGAAGGTTCAATGTGGTAATAACAAGATGTTGAGAGAACTGAGAGACACTTAAATACATTTAGATACTTTGTATATGAGTCTCTCCCCTGCAATCCTAAAAACAAGTGTCTATAACTGCAAGTAAAGGATGAGTTGTTTACTCTTAATGGGTTCAAGCCTGGTAAGGCAGGATGTGAGCAGTGCATCCTTGGAGAAGTCCACCTAAGTGAGTGTTACTGTGAGGCTGCAGTTAAAGGAATTTGGATATTTCTGAAAGCACTCATAATACTGGAAAGGGCACATGGCCATAAGGCACCAACCCTTAAGATTTCTATCAAACCTAATATTATGTTGTTTCCATTGACAACTCTCACATATAAGAATCAAGTTCAAGACCTAGTTCACTTCGATTTTGTGATAGTAAGATTTGGAATACTTAGGTGAAAGTTCAAACCCGAAAGGTACTTTCACTGAAAGCATAATGTGTGTCTCCTATGTTTTATTCCCTCTCTGCAAACCATGAGTTAGTGGGGGAATGTTGGGTAGAAGATTTTTGGCTAAAGTCTTGAAGATTGGGTAACTCAAGGTTCTAAGAGGGAGTTGTGTTCTTGTGTGTTTGTGTGTATGGGGTTTTGTCCCATATTGGAAAACATAAGAAAGTTGAAGGCCTTATATCTAAGGGTGCACCTTAGGATATGTTCTAATGAACATGAGGAAGCTATGCAACAAAACTCACACACGCGCGCCGGGCCGGGCCGGGCTGGGCTCACACAACTGCCGGGCGGGGCTGGGCGCGCGCGTGTGTGACTTGATTGGGCTAGGCCTTCTATCTCCCTTTTATTTTCCTTTTTGCCATTTTCTTCAAGTGTAGGGGCACGCCCGTTTCTGAAGAGACGTGGGTTGGTTGGAGGGGGCGTGCGCGGTCATGTATCAAGACGCGAAGAGAGAGAGAAGAGAGAGAGAGAGAGAGAGAGAGAGAGAGAGAGAGAGAGAGAGAGAGAGAGAGAGAGAGAGAGAGAGAGAGAGAGAGAGAGATTTTTCTGAGGGTTCTTTTGAAACTCTGTTGACTCGCTCCCTCTCCGCGCTTTGCTTGTCTCCCTGCTGGAACCGCGACACACCAACGGGGAACTCCGCTCTCCTCCGATCGCGACAGTCTCTTGCCATCACTGTGCTCTTCAACGGCAGTCGAGGACGCATCCCTGCACTCACCTTCGGTCATCGTGTCACACCCCGATATTTAGCAGTTGAATAAATATCGGGAGGCGTGAACGATACAAGCAGACGTCGTATCACAGTTGAGTAACGCAGAGTAACAATTACATATAATCACACATTTCAGATTCATAATAACATCATCAAAGGTACTCTTTATTCCATTTCAATCCACTAGTTAAAACCTTACATAGAAGGAACTCACTGAAAAGGGCTCATTATTCAATTAACAATGTTTCTCTAATACATTGACTACTCAAATGTCTATTTCTAAACTGTCATCTACTCATGTGGCGGGTGCTCATCACTCTTGCCCTGCCCCATCGGACTCCACTGGTTCTTCATCACTTCCTGAAAAAAAGACAGGATGATAGGGTGAGCGAACTAGCTCAGTAGGATTTACATCTCAATATTGGGTGGGCACTAGTATACGTGATTAACATTTTAAAAGGCAAGATTTGAACATGATGACAATGCATGCAATACTAACAGATCGAATAGCAGAGTAGAACAGATATCATTTCAGATCAAATGTCGAGTTGCATATATACAGTGGACAGATATTTCAAGAATAGGATCGTATCAAAAGAGATTGGCCATATTCAGACAGATATCATGTGTTCACATGATCAGACGTATCATATCAAATCATATCATATCAGATCAAATCAGACTTATCATATCAAACAAAGGCACATTCACACTAATCTTGCTTATTTGTTTGTGCTATGCCAAGCACCAGAAGTCCATACTCCCGCGGTTAATAAGTACGTTGGGGCGCTCCTCCCCAGGACCGGACCAGGCCCCTATTGCACAGGCATTGGATCAAATTTGGACCGGAGTCCCACGTTGTGCCGAACAAACAGATTCATATTATGGCCACAGAGTTTCAATAACAAGCTCGTAGTAAAGGGAACATGATCATTCATAGAGTCAAGGCATGACAAATAGCTCAAGAGAACAAGGCAGGATAACGACGTATCTTATGTTTCATAATTCATTAATGTCTTGACATGAGGATGTTTCTAAAGACAGATCATATGCAGAACATGTGCTCTCAATTTCCCCAAGAAGGGCGTGCCTATTCATGCAAAGGTTTAAGTGATGAGTCACGGATCTTTCCTAGCATGTATGCATATGGACAAGTAATTAATGGAACACCGGAAAACATGTAACTATTGAAACTCATATGCAATTCATGATATTAACTTCACTAACAAGTCCATACTAACATGTATTCATACCCATATTCACATCATATTCTTATCTTATCAATTGACAATAGGCAAGATCACAAGATAATCCAATGAACATAAGGTCCATCACAAATTATACATTAGAATCATATTCATATCATTATCAATTTTTAATGGGTAGATTTCTTTTAGGTCCATGCATACTATATAACATCATACACATGCTAGTAGACATCATGTAATGATCAGACCCAAAATATGCAATTTTTTTTGCAAGGGTAGTGTCGACACACCCCTTACTGGTGTCGACATAATGCTTCAAACACAAGACAAAATAATGCAAAACTAGTCAAGTAGTGTCGACACAATGCTTCAAATACAAGGCAAAATGATCAAGTGGTGTCGACACAGGATCCAGTAATGTCAACACAGTGCTTCAAATTCAAGGCAAAATGGTCAAGTAGTGTCGACACTAGATCAGGTAGTGTCGACACTAGAGACCCTTCCAGAACACCTTCTGGGCCAATCTGGGACAGTGTGTCGACACTAGATCAGGTAGTGTCGACACTAGAGACCTTCCCATAATGCCTTTTGGGCTGTTTTGGGACAGTGTGTCGACACTAGATCAAGTAGTGTCGACACTAGTGCCCCTCCCAGAAAAAAAAACATATAAGTCAAGTGTAACCATAAAATATGTCTCATGCAGTGATTCACTTACACCTCTTATAACTCTCTAACGAATGACAGTTAGACAAAACGTTCAACATGAAAGATGACGAGGACAACTAGTAGAAGAACTTTGATGTTGGGGTTTGATCTAATTCGGTCTCTAATCCCAAGAAAACATGTGAAGAACATAAAGCTAAGTGCAGCCCAAAATCGCAGTATCATGCAGAGACTCTCTTACCATGCTTATAACTCTCTATAGAAAGACTTTTGGACAAAATGTCAAACATAAAAGATGATAGTGACTACAACTAGAAGAACTTTCATGAAGTAAGTTTAGTCTAGTTCGGTCTTTAATCACGTGCATAATAAGAAAAACGGGAAAAGCCCTAACTGTGCGCGACTTAGGAAAAACTGCGAATACGCAATGTATACTCCATGAAAACTAGTCAAACCAAATGCAAATGAACCTAGAATCAGAGAACTACATGATGGTGTTGGTTTTATTTAATCTTGGCCCAAGAACACCTACCTTTAAATGCTAAGAACTCCCTGCAGATTTCTGGGTTGATGCAGAGCGAAGTTGAGGAAGACCACGATTTTCCCTAGCCATTCTCCACTTCCCCAGTGCTCCAAACTTGCTACTCTCGACCCCAAATTGTTGCTAAACCTTCCCCAAGAGTTTAAGGATGAGTTCTTATAGATTTAAGGTGTAGTTATGAGTCCTAACGGGACTAGAAAAGGAGGCTGCGAATTCTGCTTCCTTCTTTCCAAAATCTGGGATTCTCACCCAAAGGAGGTAGCAACGGTTTAGGAAACCACCAATTGGGGTTGGGTTCGGTTTTGGCTTACCTTTCATGACTAATTACCTTAATTTTAACCCTAACTTGCCCTCTCTAATTATGGCATAATTACATACACAAATTTCTGGGTAATTTTCTGTCCCAATTTATTTCATATCCTTGAGCCAAATGTGCTCCATTGGCCCAATCTTGTTAATGGGTCATTAACACATGGTGTTGGAAGTATCTCCAATATGTTTATTTAATTTATTCTCCTTTATTTCCAAAATTTTTAAATCACTAAATTTTCGGGGTGTTACACATCGGTAGGAGAACACTTTCGTCGTCGTTCGATGCACGATCTTCTCTCCCTGTGTTTTTCCCACTCGTTCTACATTAAGGGGACTTAGGTTATTATGATAGCTTTCGATTTACGGTATTGATTGTGTGCGCTGTCAATCCCGTTGTCGCGGTTGTATCCTGAGGGAAGATCGCCAGTTCCCGTCGCACCTTATAGTCGGGGGGGGGGGGGGGGGGGGGCGATATCTTCTCGAAGGCAAGTTCCATTATGGAACGCCTCCA